>JASPKP010004065.1:0-18378 GCA_030674155.1 Stramonita haemastoma | reverse complement strand
GGTCCCCCTGATAGGGAAAGATAGGTGTGTTTCTTGATTTGGGCCATGATTGTTTTTTTTTTTTAATTGGCGATTTTACAAGCAGCTGATTGATGTTTGGCTAGTTTTAACCCTTTTTAAAAAATAAAACCTTTTTTTGTTTTTATTTGTTAAATATACGAAAGCAGTATGGTACCCCTGAAATCTTTCGCAAAAATTTGGGAATATTACCTGGGATTTTCAAAATGTAACCCGGTGAAATTTATGTTCATGTTTTTTTATTTGTTCAGGGGGTTTTTTGGGTTTCGTTTTGTCTGGATTGGAATGTCATACCCCTTACTCTGAATAAAAACGAAAAAATATTATAAAACTTTGCTTTGTTTTTAAAAAAATTCACTTTTTTGGTTATGCAAACAAATCTTTGGTAATTTTTTTTTTTAAATGGGAGGGGAGAGAGTGGGAAAAGAGGGGAAGAAAAGAGAGAGAGGGGGGGGGGAAAGAGGAGAGAAGATGGGGGAAGAGGGGAAAGAGGGCGAGAGAGGGGTGAGGGTGGAGAGGGGGAGAGGAGAGAGAGATTTAAATCATTTAAAATAGAATATATTTGTTTAAAAGAATGTTTAAAATCTTTTAAAAAAGCGTTTACTTGATTTATTTAGAATGTTTGAATGGGGTGTAGTTGCAGTTACAAAATTTTAAAATTACAAGTTTTTTGCTGCTTCTTTAAAAATATAGTTAATTTTTGTGTGGGTTGGAATGTCGGAATCATTAAAACGATTAAAACATTCTATTTATAAAAGAATGTTGATTCATCTAAAATTTTAAATGGGGGCCAATTTTTTTAAATTTAAATAAAAAATTTTTTGTTTTCCCCGTAATTTTTTTTCTCCCCCCCCTCTATCCAGGGAAAGGGAATGATGGTTTTTTTCCTGCTTTCCCATGGTCACCCCCGTTTTCTGCCCTTAAAAATGGTGCACTCTTCCCCAAGGGGGATATAGCTCGCTTTTAAGCTGACAGACCACTTTTTTTCAGGGGCCTCCTTTTTTTTCTCTGTCTATGACATTTAAAGTTTTTTTTTGGTGCTAAAAATTTGTAAAGAACAAATTTCCTTTTTGCTTGGGTTCTTTTACATGATCTAAATGCGTGGCTGCACGCGGGGGTAAACATAGGCGCTAGATAGCCACTAAAAAAATTTAAAATTGACAAAAAGGGTTGGGAAAAAAAATGGATTAGGGATGAAGTTTAAAGGGTTGGACTGTTCCCTTTTTTTCGGGATCAACAATCAAGGTTTTTTTCGGGTTTTTTTTTTTCCCGGGGGTTTAGTTGCTATTGAACTTCTTATTTTTTTTGTGTTCCTCACACTTATGAAACCCCTTATTAGTGTACCCCCCTTTTCTCGGGTTCTTTGGTCTCTTGTTGTCGGTCTGTTTGTCTGTTTCTTCTCTCTCTCTCTTCTCTCTCTCTCTCTTCCCCTCTCTCTCTTTCTCTCCCCTCTTTTTTTCTTCCCCCTTTTTGTGTTGTAGTACCCATCAGCCCCTCAGTTTTGTTGGGACTAGGTTTTTTAAAGTTGGGGGTACTTTATTTGTGTCCCTTTTTAATTAGCCCCGGAAAAACCACAACACACAACACACCCACCCCACACCCCCACAAGAGAGGAGAGAAGGGGAGGGGATGAGAGAGAGGAGAAGAAGAGAGGGGGAGGGCCAGTTTACTTTTAACGGTACAGGAAGTCATTTTTTAAAAATTTCCTTCCCCCAGAAAATTCCCCCCAAAATAAAAAAAACTTTAAGCCAAAAAACCCACGTATCCCCAAAATAAAAAAGTAGGGGGGACCCGAAAGGAAATTTTCTTTTTTTTGTCCCCGGAAATAAAACCTTGTTTTCCCCGGAATGTTTCGGAATTTGTCCGTGTTTAAAATTTTGGAATTTAAGACCGACCCCGGGTGGAAAAGAGGGGGGCGATTGCGTTGTTTGAACAATGGGGCGGGGGGGAGTGAAGCAAGTTTAAATTTGGGATTTCCCCGGTGCTGGCCGGGGGGAATTTTGGGGTGGTTTCTGGGAAATTTTTAGAACAGCTTGCATCGGGGGTGCCCGAAAAGAAGCACCCATTTTTCAGGGGCACGGTTTTGTTAGTTCAAACTACCCCCCTTAAACCCCAATTTGGGGGTCTTTCTCCTGCGTGAGAAAAGTTTTTCGTGCGGGGGTTTTTTTTTTTTTTTAAGGAAGGGGTTTTTATGCATTTTTTTTTTTAAAATTTGGAAGGGAAAAAAAAAATTTGTGTAGGCATTAAAGATGGGCGGCCCCTGAAAAATGGAGGAAAATTCTTTTCCTTTCATTTTTTGGACTAAAAAAGGGAAAAGGGAGGGGGGGGGGGGGGGGGGGGGGGGGGGGGGGGTAAATGGACCGATTTTGATAAGAAGCAAATAAAAAAATTTTAAAATTTCCTATCCGTTTTTTCTGGTATGTTAAAGTTTTTTTGGGGAAATCGAAAAAAAAGATTTAAACTGATAATCCACGATCACTTTTATCCGAGAAGAAAATAGTAATTGATAAACAAACCCGAGATGAAAAAAAAAAAAAACCAACAAAAAAAAGAAAGACAGCGAGAAAAAAAAAAGGCCGCACACGGCCCCGCAGATTGAGGGGGGAAAGGGTAGATGGAAAAAAAAAAATTTTTTAAAAAAAAAAAAAGGCATTTTTTGGGGGAAACAAACAGAAAGGGGAAAAATAAAACAGAATGCCCCCCCAAAATTTTTTAGTATATAAAATTGGGGGTTGGAAAAAGGGGCCCAAAATTTTTTTTTAGAACATTAGGTGTAAAGAAACGAGAGAAAAAAGGGGAAAATAGGATTAGTAACCACTTTTAAAAAAAATGTAGTTAATTCAAATTTGAACCCCTTTATAAAAATTTTTTTTCCTTTAAATACCCCTTACTCGAAGCAGATTTTGGGGTTGGGGGGAAAGGAAAAAAGGAAGTGTTATTCCAGGCTCCATAAACGTTGGGGTTTTTGGGGTTTCCCTTTTTTTTTGGAGTTCTTAACCGGGTTTTATAAACTGAGGAAAGGAAGAAATGGTGGAAAAAAAAGAAGACAAAAAAAAGTTTAAGGGAAAGAAAAAGAAGAAGAAAGGAGAGGAAAAAAGAGGAAGAAAAAGAAGAAAGAAAAAGATGAAAAGGAAGAAGAAAAAAGAAGAAAGTAAAGAAAAAAAGAAGAAGAAGAAAAAAAGGGAAGAGGAAAAGGGAAAAGGGGAAGAAGAAAAAAAAAAAAAAAAGAAAAAAAAAAAGGGGAAGGAAAAGACAGAAGAAGACCGAAAAAGGAGGAAGACAAAAAAAAGAAGAAGAAAAAAAAAATGAAGAAGAAAAAACAGGAACGAAAAAGAAAAAAAAAAATTTAAAAGACAATTTTTTTTTTTTTGCCCTTTTTCGGGGGAAAATTCGGAGAGGTTTTTACAAGGGGGGTGCAGTATGGAAGAAGGGGGGGCGGGGGTTTCTGGGGATAACCGACCCTTTCTCTGTACTACATCGTCTTGCTTTTCCCAAACTGGACCGGGAAGGGGCCCCTATGAGGAACGATGGGGGCCTACCCCTAAAGTGTGTGTTTGGGGCTGTGGTGTTGTGTTGTTTTTGTTTTGGGGGGGGGGGGGGGGGGGTGGGATGGGGGGTTTGGGGGGTGGGGGGTTGGTGGTGGTGGTGGGGTGGGGGTTTGGTGGTGGGGTGTTGTGTGTGTGTGGTGGGGGGGGCGGTGGGGGTGGGATTTGGGGGTTTGTGGTGGGTGTGTGTGTGTGTGGGGGTCGTGTTGTGTGTGTGTGTGGAGGGGGTGTTGTGGTTGTGTGTGTGTGTGTGTGTGTGTGTGTGTGGGTGTGTGTTGTGGGGTTTTTTGTGTGTGTGTGTTGTTGTGTGTGTGTGGTTATTTTTTTTTTTATTTACTTTTTTCTTTTTTGCGGAGGTAATGGAATTGCATCATGTGCTTTTTTTTAAATTCCAGTCCCGTGTGTATGGAGTTTTGAAAATTTTTTCCCCATCGTACCACCGGAACATGGCTGCTTCTTCCAAAAAGTGGAAAGGGTTTAACGTGTGCGCAAGTTTCTGCGTGCGTTCGCACACGGGACCTGGTTTTTTTAGTTCATCCGAAGAAAATTTTTGGTGCGAGTGAAGTCGGCACTGATGTTAACCAGAGGAAAAATCCCTTGAAGAGTTTGAACGGGTAGATATGTGTATGTGTATGTGTGTGTGTGTTTGGGTTGGGTTGGGTTGAGTTTGTGTGTGTGTTGGTGGTTGTGTGTGGTGTGTGTGTGTGTGTGTGTGTGTGTGTGTGTTGTTTGTGTGTGGGTGTGTGCGGTGCGTGGTGGTGCGTGCGTGCGTGCGTGAGTGTGTGGGTGTGGGGTTTTGGTGGTGTGGTGTGTGTGTGTGGGTGTGTGTGTGTGTGTGTGTGTGGGTGTGTGTGTGTGTGTGAGAGAGAGAGAGAGAGAGGAGGAGAGAGGAGTGAGAGAGGAGAGAGAGGAGGAGAGGGTCAACTTCCTTTTCTTTGCACATACGATCTCTTAAAAAGACTTTTGTTTTTGTACAGTTATTGTACCGTCAAGTTACCGCTTGAAGAAAAAGAACCAGAGTTGGGGTCTGTTGGCTGTGGGCGGATGGACCCTGAGTTCTCCCCCTTTCAGCAAGATGGTGAAACGAGGGAAGGACGGCGCAACTTTATCGACCATGATTGAAGTTCCTGCGACTCCATGGATTTGACGGACTGGATTTGGATTGGGAATACCCGGCCAATCGTGGCAGCTGCAGAGGATAAAGACAGATTTTCTGCTTTGCTCAAGGTTTGTTTTTTGGATTTGGTTTTGAGTAGAACTTATGTCAAGAGTGCTGGAGAGGAGAATAGGTAAATGTCATTTAAATGATGATGATGATGATGATAACAATGATGTGGCATGATATAATAAGAATAATGATGATGGTTTAATCTATTATAATAATTAATAATAATATATTAATAAATAATAATAATAATAATATAATGAAGATGATGTGATGATGATGATGATGTGATGAAAAAGAGGAGGACAGCAATATTAATAGTAGTAACACAGTTAATACACAGGTTTTTTTGTAATAGCAGCAGCAGCAACGGCAGAAACTCCCACAATTTATGCACAAAAGTCTGTATTGATAAAAAAAAAACCGCAAACCGAGTACAATGAATAAAAAAATGAAATTCTTAACAGCTTCTGTTCTCCGAAATCAAAATGTGGCCATCTTAATGGTCGGCCAAAAAAAACAACGGCCGCTTACGCAAAAATCTCACCATCAGTAAACCACGGAGCTGTGACCGAGGAACAACAAAAAAAACCCACCAAAAACAACAACATTAAACAAAACACAAAAAACATGACTCTCTCCAAGCTTCTCTGAGTGGGTTTTTAATGAAGGCTGGTTATGATCAGAATGAGATGAATATCACAGGCCTGACTGACTTGACTCATGGTTGACTAACATCTCCAATAAGTCCTTAACCGAGGAACCGTTGCCACACTGACTGCACGGAATCTGATAAGCGAGGTGTTTAAAGAAAATTGATCTTATAGAAAAGTCTATGGCACCCCAGAGAGCAGCTCTCCCCCCTTACAGTCCTTCGGATGAGACTTATCAACCGAGGTCTCATGTGCGAAAGCAGTAGAACATCATGCGCACACGTTAAAACCAGTTCTCCCTTCAGGAACAGAAGGCATTGCAGGCCTGTCAGAACAGATGACAAAGAAGTATTCCTGGTGTCGTCTTTGACATACACCCGGGTCACCTTAATGGTGGGCAGAAGGGGTTTTTTCCACAAACCTCTCGTCATGGTGAACCTTAAGTCTAGCCAAGGAAAGAAAAAAAAAGTAGTGGCAGTCAGTGATCCTCAAGAGTTAGGAGGAGAGTGAAGTCATGTCAAGAAGTCTCTCTCTCGAAAGTTATAAGCTGTCCTGTGTAATAGTGTGGTATATATTATATTTATATATATAATATATATATATTATTAATATATTTATATATATATATTATATATATATATATATATTATATTATATATTAGGGACAGGGTAGCCCAGTGGTTAGAGCTTTCGCTTTTCGTGATGATTATATAATAATGATGATAGTGATAGGATAAGGGTGTTGATAATGATGACGTGAACTGAATTGATGATGACCATGATGATTGTGATGATGATTTGATGATAATGTTGATGATGATGATGATGTTGATGATGATACGATGAGATGTGATAATGATGGACTGTTAATGTGATAATGATGACATGATGATGATAACGATAATGGCAATGATGATAATTATGAGGACAATGATAATTATGATGACTATAACCATGATAATAATAATGATAACGATAATGATGCCCCTGATGATAATGACCACGACGATGATGACCATGATGATAACGAAGACCATGATGATAATGATGACCATGATGATGATAAAGATGACCATGATGATAATGATGACCATGATTCTCCCCCCCCCCCAGGAGCTGAGGGAGAGTATGGAGCGGGAGTCACTGCAGAGGAAGAAGCCATGTTTCTGCTGACAGCTGCTGTGGCGGCCGGAGAGAAAATTGTCCGCTCTGATACGATGTGCCTAAATGAACAAGTGAGTCATGTCTGTCTGTCTGTATGTCTGTAGTATGTTTGTTTGTTTGTTTGTATGTCTGTTTGTATGTCTGTTTGTTTGTCTGTCTGTTTTTTTGTATGTCTGTTTGTGTGTATGTATGTGTGTATGTCTGTTTGTTTGTATGTCTGTAGTATGTTTGTCTGTCTGTAGTATGTCTGTATCTGTCTGTCTGTCTGTTGTCTGTCTCTCTGTCCGACTATTGTCGTCCAGCTTGTCTGCTCCCTTTTTTAAATCTATGTCGCGCCAACCTCTTAGACTTTTAGGCGTGAGGTAGTCGTATAGTTAAAACATTTTCCATTGCTTGTCCATAACATTCGTGCATATCTGTGTGTTCCGCGAAGGCAGGAAACGCATTTCTGCACACACACACACACACACAAACATGTACACACGCGCGCGCGCGCACATATACACACACACACGCAAACATGCACACACACATAAACATGCACGCACACGCCACGCACGCACGCACGCACGCACGCACGCACGCACACACACACACACATACATACATACATACATACATACATACATACATACATACATACATACATACATACATACATACTACTATGAATTTTTGGACAATATTACCATAGATATGTCCTGATTTTTCAGACAAAATCACCAGAGATAACTCATGATTTTTCAGACAATATACCTTGATTTTCACACAATATAACCATAGAAAATTCTGATTTTTTTTTTTTACACTATATGGTAATAGAGAATTCTCGATTTGTCAGGTATCTGGATTTCATCAGTCTGATGAGCTATGACCTTCATGGTTCCTGGAGCAAGTTCTTAGGTCACAACGCTCCTCTGTACGGAGGTGACTTCAACACTGACGAAAAGAAGATGACGCACAGCGTGGTAAGTTTGACGTCATAGGTTGTGAATATGGCGTCAATGTATGACGTAATTTGATGAGTTGAAGTCCATGAGCCACAATGTGCCTGATTACAAGGGAATCTATTTATTCATTTATTTTATTCTGTTATATCGAGGATAATGGAATAAGCAATCATGTGCTTTTTTTTTTACATCCAGTCCCGTGTGTACGCAGTTTTGTAAATCTTGTCATCTGTTCCCACCAGCACACGATGGCCTACTCTTACGAAAAGCGGAACAGGATTTAACGTGTGCGCAAGATGTTCTGAGTGCTTTAGCACACAGGGTCTCGGTTTACAGTCTCATCCGAAGGACTTTTGGGGAGAGTGGAGTCAGCACTGATGTTAACTGCAGGGAAAAAATCCCCTCGAACGGGAATCGAACTCGGGTGGTCAAATTGCGAGCGCAATGTTCTGACCACTAGGCTATCCCGTCCCTAGGGTCTAAAGGTAGTTACTGGCTTACTTGATGGATCGGTGGTTCCTTTTCCGGCCTCTCTGTTCCTGTGTTCGTCATGACTGTCTTTATTTCTCTGTCTTATTTGTCTGTCTGTCTCTGTCTCTGTCTCTGTCTGTCTGTCTGTCTGTCTGTCTGTCTCTGTCTCTCTCTGTCTCTGTCTGTCTGTCTGTCTGTCTGTCTCTGTCTGTCTGTCTCTCTCCGTCTCTGTCTGTCTGTCTGTCTGTCTGTCTGTCTGTCTGTCTGTCTGTCTCTCTCTCTCTCTCTCCTCTCTCTCTCTCTCTCTCTCTCTCTCTCTCTCTCTCTCTCAACACGACCATGACCTTCACTACAGAATCAAACAAAACATGGTAACTAGTTAAACATAAAAAAACCCACCAACATTCTCCCCCCCCCAAAAAAAAAAAAAAAAAAAAAAAAAAGAAAGAAAGAAGGAAAACGACTCGAGGCCAAAAGCTGTTGTCTGTTCTTGACGTTAACTAAGTTAAAAAAAAAACAAAAAAAAACTCACCCCCACCCCCATCTGTCTGTCTGTCTGTCTGTCTGTCTGTCTGTCTCTGTCTCTGTCTCTCTCTCTCTCTCTCTCTCTCTCTCTCTCTCTCTCTCTCTCTTCTCTCTCTCTCTCTCTCTTCTCACAACACGACAACACGACCATGACCTTCACTACAGAACCACACGAAGCATGGTAACTAGTTAAACATAAAAAACTCCAACATTTCCAAAAAAACACCACAACCCAACATTTAAAAAAAGAAAGAAAAAAAAAGAAGAAAAATTACTCAAGGCCAAATGCTGTTGTCTGTTCTTGACGTAAACTAAGTAGCAAAAAAAAAAAGCAAAAAAAACAAAAAACAAACGAAACCAAACCACCCCCCCAAAAAAAAAGAAAGAAAGAAAGAAAGAAAAAACAACTGTGTACCAAGGCCAAGCACTAACATTACTGTTGTTGTTATGTGTGTGGAGACTGTCTTCAGACAAGGCTTCCTTCATCTTCTCTTTCCTCCACTACACACGTTCCTTGACCATGTTCGTGGTTTTTTTTGTTTTATTATTTTTTTTAGACGATAAACCGAGGTCCCTTGTGCAAACATATGCAGAGCATAGTGCGCACACGTTAAAAGCTGTTTCATTTTTCGGAGGGGTAGGCCATCATGTGCCGGTGGGAAGGATGACGAATTTACAAACTATTGCGTACACTGGATGTGAAAAAGCACATGAGTGTTTATCCCATTATCCTCGGAATAAAAAAATAAAAGAATAGATAAATAAATAAATAGATAAATAAATGAATATATAAATAAATAGATAAATGAATGAATAAATAAATAAATAAATAAAAAATAAGCATGAGAGAGAAGGGAAAGGGGGGGGGGGGGGGTAACGAAAAAAAGACAGAAACAAATAAATTGATAGAAAATGGCGAAATTTCTAACGCAGAATTTTCAAAAGAAGTGAGGATGCTGTTTATTCTGAAAGAACATCCCCTCTCCCCCCCCCCCCCCCCCATCCCCGGGGAGAAAGTCACTACAATAAAATATCAAGGTTGATCATTTTGACGTCATTTTTCAGTCGGGTAAAATTCAAGTCAGGTCATATGTCAGTGTGACATCACTGTAGATTATTTGACGTCATTTTCAGGATGATTCCGTCAAACTGTGGCTACGTCTTGGGGCATCCAAGGACAAACTGGTGATGGGTATTCCTTTTTACGGCCGGTCCTTTACGACGTGTGGGGATGACGTCACTCCAGGATCACGTCATTGCGGCGTGGGCAGAGCCTCCCCTTACACCCGGGAGAATGGGTTCGTGTCCTTCTATGAGGTAAGAGAGTGTTGGCATCAGGAATTGTATGTAGTACATTTCTTTTTTTTATCATTTGATTATATAATGGTCATAGTGTGTGCGCTTCGATTTGTTTTTGCAAGATACAGCGCTACATTAGTATATAAATTCCATTTATCATTATTATTGCTATTATTATTATTATTATTATTATTATTATTATTATTATTATTATTATTATTATTATTATTATTATCATTATTATTATTATTCCTCCTCCTCCTCCTCTTACTACTACCACTACATCATGCTTTAATAAGGTTAGATCTTGCAAAAGTGCTTTATCGTATATTGTGTCCTAAAGTGGTTTTTGTCGCAAAGTGGATGATAGTCTCAACGGAGATAGGAACCCTATTCCCCGGTCTGGAAACGTCCTGTGGAAACTGATACCTTCTTCTTTCCTTCACCAGGTGGGCTAGAAATGCACAGATTACAGATCGCAAGAGAAATCTGACAAGAACTATCATTTTTGTAAGCGTGCGAATCGGAGAAAACAACAGATTTTTCCAGGGAAAGTTAAGGAGTATTCGTTTTACGTTCGCAGTCTTGACTGAGGTGCCGACTCCCCCCCCCCCTCCCAAGAGTCTTTCGGATGAGACCATAAACCGAGGTCCCGTGTGCGAATGCACGCAGAATTTCTGATCTTGCGCACACTTTAAAACTTGTTCCACTTTTCGGAAGAGTAGGCTATTGTGTGCGGGTGGGAACGGATGACAAAGTTTACAAAGCTGCACAGACACCAGGATTGGATGTAAAAATAGCACAAGAGTGCTTATTCCATTATCCTCGAAATAAAAGAATCAATAAATAAAATGAATAGATAAATAAATTACCATGCT
The DNA here is from genome assembly GCA_030674155.1 of Stramonita haemastoma. Lineage (NCBI taxonomy): Eukaryota > Metazoa > Mollusca > Gastropoda > Neogastropoda > Muricidae > Stramonita > Stramonita haemastoma. Next base: position 7,710 of record JASPKP010004065.1, on the reverse strand, counting down.
CGTTCTCATGCCAACAAGCAAAACCATGAGGTTCTGGGTTCGATTCGTAGTCTTGCTTTTTCTTCCCAGTATGACGAAAAGAATCGAACTTAATGTTAAAGACAGTCGAATGAGACCATAAATCAAGGCCCCGTGTGCGAACGCGAACAGAACATCTTGCGCACACGTTAAAAAACCCGTTCCGTATTCCACAAGAGCAGGTCACTGTGTGCCCATAGGAACGGATGACAACAAAATTAAAAACCAGCATACACACAGGTGTCGTGCTTAGACACCATCCCTGAAGAAAAAATCGGGGAGTTGGGAGTCCCCAGGGCGGTTCGGGGCTGTATATGGCAACGTTCTGACAGCTCCTGCAACGGCGCTGGAACCATTCGCATCGGCAATTGCCTTTCCAATGGACCATTCCAGCGACGTGAGAGAGAGAGAGAGAGAGAGAGAGAGAGAGAGAGAGAGAGAGAGAGGAGAGAGAGGAGAGAGAGAGGGTCTGTTGCATGGGTAACAGCTTGCCCTCCATACTTACTTACCTACCCAGGGTTTGTGCTCTAGACCCTAGAACACAACTCCTGGATCGGTGGTCTAGGTGGTAACGCGCCTTGCCTAGAAAGCAAAAAGTCCGGGGCGGTGGTTCGAACCCCGTTTGGGCCCCAAAATTTCCCCCATCCATTAGACCCTGAGTGGCGGTCTGGGCGCTAGTCTTTCGGATGAGACGATAAACCGAGGTCCTGTGTGCTACACATCACTATTTAGCGCACGTAAAAGAACCCACGGCAACAAGGGGGTTGACCCTGGCAAAATTCTGTAGACAAAAAGCCACTCTGATGGGGAACAAAATACAGTTGCATGCAGGAAAAAGTAAAAAAAAAAAAAAAAAGGGTAGGCGCTGCACTTGTAGCGACGCGCTCTCCCGGGAAGAGAGAGAGAGAGCAGCCCGAATTTCACGCAGAGAAATCTGCCGTGACATAAAGTGGTACAAAATATAAAATACAAATGCATAGTCTTCCGAGACTGACGGATGCCTCCCTTGTGTTGTGCTGGCAGATGGAGGGGAACCTGCAGTCCGGGGACTGGCAGAGAGTGTGGCTGGCCAGAGAGAAGGTGCCCTACGCCTTCAACCCCAAGACTCGCCAGTGGGTCGGTTATGACGACCCCACAGCGTCAGGATCAAGGTCAGTGCTGGATGGAGCCTTGGGGGTGTGGACAGTTCTGTGTGTGTGTCTGTTTCTGTTTGTTTGTCTGTCTGTTTCTGTCTCTTTCTGTCTCTCTCTTTCTGTTTCTTTGTCTTTCTATGTATATCTGTCTCTGTTTCTGTCTCTCTCTCTGTCTCTCTGTGTCTCTCTCTGGCTCTCTCTCTGTCTCTCTCTGTGTCTGTCTGTGTCTCTCTGTGTCTCTCTCTATCTCTCTTTCTCCGTGTCTCTTTCTGTATCTCTCTCTGTCGCTGTGTCTCTCTGTCTGTCTCTCTGTCTCTGTCTCTGACTCTGTCTGTCTGTCTGTCTGTCTGTTTCTCTCTGTCTCTCTGTCTGTCTGTCTGTCTGTCTGTCTGTCTGTCTGTCTCTCTCTCTCTCCCTCTGTGTGTGTGTGTGTGTGTGTGTGTGTGTGCGTGCGTGCGTGCGTGCGTGTGTATGTGTATGTGTGTGTGTGTGTGTGTGTGAATTCAGTTTTTAGTGTTTATTAGAACAGGTAACTATTCCATTCAGCCTGGAATTAGGAATTTCGAAATATGAAGACATAATATATCATATCAATGTTATTCATGTGCAAGAGAAAAATTACACGAAAATAGATAACAGAGAAGAAAATCAATCATTTCAGCTAACGAAACACATAGTAAACCTTCACACACACACACACACATATGGAACTTATATAAACACAGACAGACAGACAGTCAGACAGACAGACAGTCAGACATAAACACACACACACAAACACACACACATACACACACACACACACACACACACACACACAGACACACACACACACCACACAACAGCAACAACAACAACAACAACAATGACGACAACAACAACACCAACATGATGATATTTTCTTTCCCCACACAGGCAGAGTATATTCGTGAGAAAGGCCTGGGAGGAGCCATGGTGTGGTCACTGGATCTGGATGACTTTGCAAACCTCAAGTCCAACGTATCCTACCCTCTCATGAACACGGTTCGCTCTGTTCTGGCTGAAGATGATGCCCAGTTTCCCAAGTTCCACTCTCCTTCTGTACCCAGGAGAAAGGTAGGGTGGTGAGGGATTGATGATTTTGCCGGGATGAAAAGTCTGGGGTATAGGGGTGTGGGGTTGGGTGGGTGGTGGTGGTGGGTTGGGTGGTGGGTGGGTGGGAGGTGGGTGAGGAGGGAGTGAGGGAGGGAGGAGGGGTGGAGAGGGAAGAGAGGAGAGAGGAGGGGTGGAGAGGGAGGAGGGAGGGAGGGAGGGAGGAGAGAGAGAGAGAGAGAGAGAGAGAGAGAGAGAGAGAGAGAGAGAGGGAGAGAGGGAGAGGGAGAGAGACAGAGAGAGAGAGAGAGAGAGAGAGAGAACGGATAAAATGTGTGTGTGTGTGTGTGTGTGTGTGTGTGTGTGTATGTGTGTGTGCATGTGTGTATGTGTGTATGTGTGTGTGTGTGTATGTGTGTGTATGTGTATGTATGTGTGTGTGTATGTATGTGTGTGTGTGTGTGTGTGTGTGTGTGTGTGTGTGTGTGTGTGTGTGTGTGTGTGTGTTGGGTTGGAAGAGACGAGATGGGAGGGGGAAATGAGAGTAAAGAGTCTATAGAAATCCAATCGACATTTGTGAGTAAGAAAAATCTTGGACAAACATTCAAACATTCAAGCACAGAAGAAGGCAAGGAAATACTTCACTATATAGATAGAGTTGTTAAAAATTATTGAATAAAAACATTGTCTGAAACAGGATTTCATACAGACAAGCAGACTTGAATTTAGTTCCCCAAAATGACTGCATCAGTAAGAATCACAATTTTGTTTACGATTACTAGTAATGTGCCAACCATTTTGATTTTGTTGTTCTCCTTTTCCAACCAGTCTACTTCAGAAGCAAAACACGTACATAGTTGAAGAATCAACCATTCACAAAATAAGCGCTTTGATTTTTTTGTTTGCTTTACAAGATTAAGCGCTATAGATATAAATTCCACACATCATTATTCAAACTCTGTTTTCAGGTTCAGCGACCGCTGAGGAGGAAATTCAAACCCAGAAAACCATCCCCCAAGCCACCAGCTTACACTAAAAAGCCACTGAGGAACCCTAAAGACTTCGTGAAGAATATTCCCGGTTTGGCTGGAAACAGGATCAACAACAACAACAACAACAACAACCAGAAGAAGGCACTGGAACAGCAAAACAAGCTTCTGAGGGCCTTCCAGAACAACAAAGTGGTCATGAAACGTTTGAAGGAGAACCTGAACAATCCCAAACGATTCCTGGCAACGGTGACACGATACAGCAGAGTCAGCGGTATGAAGGTCAACAAGGACACCCTGAAACACATCGCAGAGAATCTGAAGGCCTCTGAAGACTTCGTGAAAGCGCTTCTGAAGCAGGCTGAAACCACGGGCGCTATCGAAGTGGATACCGCGAAAAAGATCAAACATATAGATTCCCCTTTTAGCGGTTTGTCAAACATTCTTGGGGATTTGAAACATTCTGCAAAGAAGCCTACAACAACGTCATCTTCTGCAGGAACGTCACCGCAGACGTCTTCAACGTCAACAGGAAGAACCACGCTTTCAAGACAAGAGACGTCATCAGTGACGGTCAAGTCCAGCACAGCGAAAACGTCGGGCTCCATTTTCAAGAGGCGTAAACCTGTGGGTCACAACAGGGTGAAGCAGCAAGTCAGGAAAGATGTACACCCCGCCAAGGAGACGACCAAGCAGCTAGGACAGCTTCCAGACAAACAAGATACACCCAGAGAAGAGAAGCAGTCTAAAGTGAAGGGCTTGAGTTCTATCTATAATTCCATCACGAGAAAAACGGAGACACCGAAACTGTCAGTTGCAACCAAGCCATCTACAACATCAACAGTTGCAAGAACAACAAAACTTGAAATCTCCACCACAGCAAAACCGTCAACAGTAGCACCAGTGACGTCACCGTCTGTTCTGTCTACGTCATCGACTACACCGTCACCATTTCATTAACAACGAATTCCAAACCTGAGGCACATTCGTCACAGTCATCTAACACCAATCCTGCTCACTCGGAAATGAGAAAGATGTCCTCCTCACGGAAAAGAAACGAATGGCTGTTTGGATCTTTGACAACGCTGGTTCCTTCAAAGCCTTCACCATCTTCCCACACAAAGACAGTTAATCCAGAGGAAAGAACAACAGGAAAATCCCAGTACAAATCCATTTTCTCAAAGCCAACTTCATCCCCGAATTCAGCATCAAGATCAACAGCTGCTTCCAGACCATCATCAACATCCACATTGCCAACAACCTCTACCCCAACAACAACAACTGCAGCAGCGCCACTTTCAAGATCTGACCTAGGCTCCAGAACTGCTGCCCAAAATACCAGCTCAGGCTCAGGAGGTCTGGCAACAGAAAGTAGAAATAGGGACCTCACCACCAGGGAAGTTGAGAACCAACCTACCAAACCAACCTCGTGGCTGCTACAAACAGACACGCACAACGAAACCAAACCGAATTCATCCGCAGGCGTGGCGTTCAGACAACCACTACTGACCTCAACACTTAAGCCACCAACAACATTCTCCTCCACAACACCAACAACAGTCTCCTCCACTAGTTCTCCTAAACGGATTTCAACCATATCACCAGCAAGTCGTTACCAGAAACCGAGAGGAGATATGACGATAAATGAGGACGGACCTGCTCGAGTGTATACCGTTTCTCCTGCAACTCAACAACGGTCAACAACAGGACGTTTAACTACCACCGAACCCACTCCACACACACAGACGTCAACCGTCAAAGACACCAACCGTCCAACCTCTTCGACTGCAGGTTCATCTTCAACGGTTCGTGTGAGTATCTCAGTTCCTGCCCAGACACAGAGAGAGGTAGGAGAAGCAAGAACAACAGCTTCCACGACACAACACACCACAAAAACGTCCACTCAGACCTCAGAGCGCTCGTCAACGACTGTCCAACAAACCACACGCAGCAGCACTCCAGGGAAAAAGACTACAACACAGCCACACCTCCACAGAAAGCTCTACAGAGAAACAGACGATGCTTGCGGCATCAGCGCAAAAGACACAGCGACAACTGACATCTTCAGAAGCACCCACCACAACTCTGACCTCGAGTACGGACCCCCAAACAAAATCCACACGTCGTTCCAAACCCACGTCAACCACCACCACCACCACACACAACAACAACTACAACACCACCACCAACCACAACACGCACATCCCGAGGCCCAAGTACAAAACAAACGCCCCAAACTTCAACATCCCCTTCAAAGACGAGACCCCATTCCCGCAGCAGCACTCTTCATCCCATACCTCCTCGTCGCCAGGAAGAGGACCCCAACATCCGCGTTCGTTCTAAATCCATCCGAAGACGTCCTCAAGACGGTCTTCGTGAAGACCCGCTCCTATCCGCAGACTCAGACCTTCAGGCACCCGCAGAAAGTCGGACATCCTTCGGGACAACATCGAGCAATGATCTGGTGGGATAAAAAGGACGATCCTCTCAAACACCGGAAATGGTGGGAGGAAGCGGAAGCTGACGTAGAGGTGCATTCTGGGGGATGGGTTCCGGCGTGGAGGAGACGGAAGGAGAGGAGGAGGCTTCCTGTGTCTTTGTTGTCTGCCTTTGATGGTCTGAAGGATTGCGACTTGGATTCGGATGGTGGTGCTTTTAGGGTGAGTTTACAGTGTGTGTGTGTGTGTGTGTGTGTGTGTGGTGTGTGTGTGTGTGTGTGTGTGTGTGTGTGTTGTGTGTGTGTGTGTGTGTGTGTGTGTGTGTGTGTGTGTGGTGTGTGTGGTGTGTGTGTGTGTGTGTGTGTGTGTGTGTGTGTGTGTGTGTGTGTGTGTGTGTGTGTGTGTGTGTGAGAGAGAGAGAGAGAGAGAGGAGAGAGAGAGAGAGAGAGAGAGAGAGGAGAGAGAGAGAGAGAGATTATATACATTATGCCCTGAACATTTTGTGCATATGTAATATATTATATGCTCTGCTCTGCTCTGCAATGGGGAATGCACATCATCATCATCACCATCATCAACAACAACGATAACAACATCAAGAACAACAACAACCACAAAAAGAAGAACAACAAATGATTTATGTTTTCAATTGCACTCCATTTACAATTGAAATATGTCTGAAATATTCATAAAAAGTGTTCAGAAATACAAATACAGCAGACGATAATAAAACTTATCCTTGTCCATTTAGGCAACAGGACTGCAGCCACAGAGCATGCACGCGGCACTTGAGGTCAACGGAAAGGTCGTACAGCCGGTTACTTCGCCAAAATCCATAACTTCGCCAAAATCCATAACTTCGCCAAAATCCGTAACGAGGCCACAGAAGACGACGCCACTTCCTCCAGTTCACCACACAGTGAAAAGGCCTGTTCCCGTATACTCTCCTAAGTTTGGTAAGTTACCGGTTGCGGGGTCGTAGTTTCGTTTTTTATTTTTTCAAGTTTAGATTGACATTCTTTCATTTTGGATTTCTTTTGGAGATCTAGAACATTACACAAAGTATCTGAAAACAAAATGATTACTGGAAATATTAGTCAACATTCACCATTCGATTATAATTCTTCAACACAATTTTATAGGACAAAAAATTTTTATTTCATATCCCGTTTACGAGTTTTGAATTCCATAAAACAGTTTATGTTTTTATTTCTGGTAGCATTGATCAGTTTAAAATGATTAGCAGAATTTTTGTTTATTGAAGAGAAAAGGTTTTCATACTTGGAACTAGGCCTAATTGGATTTTAATATTGTGGTATAATTTCCACCAAGGGCGGTGTTGGCTGTGGTGGTGGTGATGAGGTTAGGTGTAGAAGGGGGAAGGGAGGGCCACAGTTGGCAGAATATACCACAAACTTACCACCACATCCTCTGAGGAGAAGACATGTATGAGACGTTTTACCTGTTGGGGAGTAGAGACCTGTAGTTAGAGTGTAGTATTCTTGATCTGGGGACGTTATAGCTCAGTGGTCAGAGCACTCGCTTTCCCCAAGCTAAGGTTAAGCAGCATCCAGCGTGGTTACCAAGTGGATGGGTGACGGTTTGCATGCCTTGGCGTCAGTACAGTCTCCCCCCCCCCCCCAGTCCACCCAGCTGTCAATGGGTACCTGCTCTCTTTAGGGTCAGGGAAGTTAAAGCGGCAAGGTATAAGAGATGGGTGCTGCCCTCAATATGCTGGCTCTAGAGAAGCTGAGGTCTCTGAGGCCTCACTCCCCTACGACCACATAGGTTATGGGACACTGTTACCTTTTACTCATGATCTAATGGTGACAAAGGGCGGGAGTTTGAGTCTCTTCAGAGGTCAGCATTCCAGGTTGTTTTTTTTTTACTGGACTTAACATAGGTACTGGCTTTCACTCTCTGAATAGTCCTTTGGATGAGACTATAACCCTAAACTAGAAGCAGGTCACGACATTTTTCAGTGGTGCCCTAACAGTCTCCTAGACTACAGAATAGGTGAAGGTGAAGAAGTCGTGGGTCCATGTGTGAACATATGCACAT
>JASPKP010000406.1:40000-47865 GCA_030674155.1 Stramonita haemastoma | reverse complement strand
GAGATAGAGAGGGAGGTGGGTGTGTGTGTTTGTGAAGAGAGGAGAGAGAGAGAGAGAGAGGGGAAAGGGGAAAAGAGAGAGAAGGAAGAGGAAGAGAAAGGGGTTTTGGGGGAGGAGAGGGAGAGAGGGGGGTGTGTGTGGATTTGGGGAAAAGAGAGAGGGGATGTGGTGTGGGTGGGGTGTGGGGAGGGGAGAAAAGGTGGTGTGTTTTATGGAGAGAGGTGTGTGTGTGTGTGTGGGTGGGTGTGGGGAGGAGGAGTTGTTTTGTGGTGTATGAGAGAGAGAGTGTTTTTTGTTTTGTGGGGTGTGTGAAAAAGAGAAAAGAGTTGTTTTTTTTGAGAGGGGGTGTGTGTGTGGGGAGAGAGAGGGAGAGGGTTTGGGGTGTGAAAAGGAGAGAAAGGAGAGAGAAGGGGAAAAGAGGGGGGGTGAGGCGAAAAGGGAGAGAAGGTGTGGGGGGGTGTGTGGAGAGAAAGGGGGGTTGGGAGAGGGGAGAGAGGTGGGGGGGTTTGTGTATGTGGAGAGAGGGGGGGTTTGTTTTGGTTGTTTTTGGGTTTGAGAGGGGGAGGTGTGTAGTTTGGGGGGGGGGTTTTGTGGTGTTGTTGGGGGTGTTGTTTTTTGGAGAGAGAGGAGTGTATGTTTTTGTGTGTGTGGAGAGAGAGAGATATGTTTTTGAGAGAGGGGGGGGGGGAGGAGAGAGAGGAGAGATGGGGGGAGAGGGAGAGAGGGAGGGGGAGAGAGAGGAGGGGAGGAGAGAGGAGAGAAGAAAAGAGAGAGAGAGGAGTATGGGGGGGGTGGAGGGTTAAAAGAGAGAGAGAGAGTGGGGGGGGGGGTTTTGGAGAAGAGAGAGGAGGGTTGTGTTTTGGAGGAGTGTGTGTGTGTGGGGGTGTTAGTGGAGGGGGGGAGGAAGAGTGTGTTGGGTGGTGTATGGAAAAGGTGGTGTTAGTGTGTGGTTTTGTGTGTGGGGGGAGAGAGAGAGTGTGTGTGTGTTTGAGGAGAGTGTGTGTGTTGTTTTTTTGTGTGTGGGGGGACAAAAGAGAGGAGGGGAAAGAGGGGAAAAGGGAGGAGGAGAGAAGAGAGGAAAAGGGGGAGAGAGATTGAGAGAGAGAGAGGAGGTGTGTGTGTTTGGTTGTTTTGTGGGGGGGGAAAAGGAGATAGAAAGAGAGAGAGAGAGAGAGAGAGAGAGAGAGAGAAGAGGAGAGGGAGGAGGAAGGAGAGGAGAAAGAGAGAGAGAGAGGAGGGAGGAGAGAGGGAGAGAAAGAGAGGAGGAGGAGAGAGAGAGAAGGGTGGTGTGTGGTGTGAGTTTTGAAAAGAGAGAGGGGTGTGCGTGTGTGGTGTGTGTTGTGAGAGAGGAGGGGAAGGTGTGTGTGTGTATGAGAGGAGGTGGTTTGTGTGTGTGGTGTGTATTTGTTAGAAGAGGAGAGTGTGTGTAGTGTGTGGTGTGGGGTTGGAAAAGGGGAGGAGGAGTGTGGTTTGAGGGAAAGACTGGGGTGTGTGAGAAAAGAAGAGGGGAGAAGAGGGGAAAAAGAGAGAGAGGGGGAGAGAGGAGAGAGAGAGAAGGAGAGAGAGGGGGAGGAGAAATGGAGAGGAGAGAAGAGAGAGTGTGTGTGTGTGTTTGAGAGGAGAGAGAGTGTTTTGTGTGGTGTGTGTTGGGAGAAAGAGAGAGGAGGGGAGAGAGGAGAGGGGAGGGGGAAAAGGAGGAGAAAGAGAGGAGAAGAGAGAGGAGATAGAGGTGTTTTTTGTGTGTGGTATGGAAAGAGTGTGTGTGTATGAGAGAGAGAGTGTTGTTTGGTGTTTTTTTTTTGAGAGAGAGGGGAGTTGTGTATGTTGGGTGGTTTTGTGGGGAAAAGGGGGAGTGTGTGTGTTTTGAGAGAGAGGGGGGTTTGGGTGTGTGGTTTTGTTGTGGTTGGAGAGAGAGGAGAGAGAGAGAGAGAGGGGGGGGGAGAGGAAAAGGGGGAGAAGAAAAAGGGGAGAGGGAGAGAAAGAGGAGAGAGAGAGGGGAGGATAGAAAAAGGAGAAAAAGAGAGGAGAGAAGGAGAGGGGGAGGAGAGAAGGGGGGAGGAGAGAGAGGAGGAGGAGAGAGAGAGATAAAGAGAGGGGAAGAGAGAGGGGGAGAGGAGAGGTTGTGTGTGTTTGTTTTGGTGGGGAGGAGAGGAGAGAGAGAGAGAGGAGGGAGGGAGAGGAGAGAGAGGGAAGTGAGAGGGAGGGAAGGGGGGGGAGGAGAGAGAGAGGATTTTGTGTGTGTGTGTGAGTATGGGGAAGCAGAGAGAGATTTTGGGGTTTGGGGGTTGGTGTGTGTGTGTGGAGGAGAGAGGAAGGTTTTTGGTGTGTTGGAGACCTAAACATAAAATGAACAGAAATGGTTTAATTGCACATGGGCCCTTTGGCCCAAAATTTTAAAAAAAAAAAAAAAAAAAGGAAAATATCTGTATAACCCCAATTATATTCTAATTTACGGTTAATTTTTAAGTCTTTAACCTATAACCCACTACATTTAAACCCCTCAGAACATTGTCCCCCAGGTTTACTTTACTCTTACTGTAAAAATAAAATCAGAGACAGTAGTTGAAAGGGAAAAAGGAAAGATAATTATTATCCCACGAATTTTGGAAAGAACAAATTAAACATAAATAAAAAAAATAGTGAACATGCTTTTCAAAATACATCGCTGGATTCCCCTTACATTTAAATATTTTCTTCCGCCATTGATTGCTTTGAAACACAAATTTAGATAAATTTATCTGTGGTGGGGTCATGGTTGAGTAACACATGCGGGAAAAGGGGGCTTTTGTTCTTTAAAAATTTTACCCAAATCTTCGTAGTAAAACAAATCAATAAAAAATTTTTTTCATTTCGTCTGGTTTTCAAAAAGGACAGAATTTTCATGAAAATTACTATAGCGGAACATTGCTATTAAGTGGGATTACTTTAAAACCTTAACTGTGTAATAGCAAACACGAAGACAAAAATTTTTTCTACATCTAGAACATAGCTTTCTTTTTCGAAAATAGTCTTTAAATGATCTATACTGTTGGTATCTATCACGTTCTCTTATAGTTCCTGACCATTCTTGAAATAAACATTCAATAAGTCTCTGTTTGAATTCCTTAGAAATTTTTTGACATCCCCAACACCCTGCTGTAACCAAACAATGTTAAATCCAGTTAAGATAATAGTTCTCTTATATTCGAAACCCAGCATTGTTTTCCAGAGTTATCTAGATGCAAACAACATTTGATAGGCCTTGTGTGGTAACCGTTCACTATCCATTTCTAATAATTTAAACCAATATCTTAAACAGGAAGTGTATGAATTTACATAAAGTGGATATCTACACAAGTCCCCATTTTCCATTTTATTTGGTGTTTTGGTTGGCACACCTAGAAATCTTTTGCATGCCATCATGTGAACTTTTTTCTAAATGTTCTAATTGGTTTGTTCCCATACTTCAGCAGAATATAGCAATACTGGTTGTATTTTTGTGTCAAAAATTTTGAAAAAAGTATTTGCTGTCATCTCTTTATATTTCCGAAAGACTCTATTTAGTTGAACTACTGCCCTTTTTCCCTTTTGTTGCTAGATGCCATGTACCGTTTTTTGCACTAACCATAGTTGTGAACTTAAAATCCTAAATTTAAAAATAATTGTTTATACCTCTAGGCTTTTTACCATCATAAAACCATTTCTCATGTCTACCCAAAAAAGCCCCCTTTTCTAAATACCATAACTTTTGTTTTATCTATGTTTACAGTTAACTTTATTTTGTTTACGCAAGTTTTTAAGACATTTAACTGATTCTGAAGAACCACTAGGTGTTGTTGATATTAATGTATCATCTGCAAATAACAAAAGAAATAATTCCATAATGTCGGAAAAAAAACTGCACCCCATGTTTACCCTTTTCATTAATTTGATCTGCTATGGTTTACAAATTGTGAAAACAGTGTGGGCTAAGGAACAGCCTTGCCGTACCCCAACGGGACAATCAAACATTTCCGTTAATTCAAAATTTTGCTCGAAACGCATGATTTTTTAAAGACCTGTACATAGCTTGTAATGCAGCAAAGAATTTTACCATGTACACCTTGATTTGGATGCACTGCATGAGTTGTTATGTTGAAAGAATCAAAAGCTTTTCGGAAATCTACAAAAGCAACATAAAGTTCTCTTCCTTTTTTGTTCATGTGGCTCTGAATTACTGCATATAAAGTAAATTTTGATCAAACTGTTGAATATTTTCTTCGAAATCTTGCTGACATTCTGTAATTTTAAATTGTTGCTCTCTAACCAAGTGTTAGTCGTGTATTAAGTATTGAAGTATTAGCACTTAGATATAATGCTTAAGAGAGATATTCCCCTGTAGTTTTCTACATCATTTAGGTTTCCTTTTTTTATGCAGTGGTTATAATTATGGCTTTTGACCATTCCTGTGGGTAAATTCCTCGTTCAAAAATAGCATTAAATAATTTTGTTAGAAACATTACAATATTACTGCCACCAGTTTGCAACATTTCAGCTTAAATTTCATCTATCCCACTAGCTTTACCCTTTTTAAGTCTACCTATAGCTTGAACAACTTCTGCTTCTAATATTTCCTTATTCAGTGTATCGTCTATTTGTTCTGAAAATTCAAGTTCAAAACCAGTCATCCCTTTCAATTTCTTCATCATTACCTTGGAATACAGTTTTGAAATGATCATACCACTCATCTGTACTAATACTATTTACTACTTTTTTCTTGTTTGTACAACCCATTTTTTCTCAGCTCATTCCAAAAGTGGTGACCCATTGTTAATTTCTTTAGTTAATGCTTCGTCTTTTGCTTTCTAAAAGTGTGTCTTTTGGTTTTCAACAGATGCCTGTATTGTTTTCTTGCTGTAAATATATTTGCCTATTTACTTCTTTTCGATTTGCTCTAAAATGCTTTAGCTTTTTTTTTACATTCCTTTTTTGCGTTTTTACATTCACTGTCAAACCACTCTGACCGCTGTGCTCTATGTGTATGACATCTTTTGAGCATGCATTTGCTAGACTCTTTTAAATTCTACAAATATATCTAAAGCTCTGTCTACGTCATCATCTAGGTTATTTATCGCCATTCTCAACCTGTTTTGAACATCTGTGCTCTCCCACGATTTCTTGAATTCTTTTTTCTTGAGCCTTGTTCCAGATCAATTTTTCAACTATAACATTTTCATTTACTTTTCTGTTATCTGGACATTTATTGCCGTATGAATTTACTTTCACCTCCAAAACAATGGGTAAATGATCTGACTCTACAAAGTCTTCAACAACTAAAGATAATATTTGAATTGAAGAGAAAAGTTCAACAGAAGAAAAAAAATAATCCACAGTGCTTTCCCCTGTGTATCCAACATATGTACAATTTTCATCAAAATGTGCTTCATTCAACCCATTCAATATAATACAATCATTACATATTACAAAATTCAATCAGTTGTTCAACCAAAATTGTTAACAGTACTGTCATGTGATTTCCTTAGGAATTGGTCACTATTGTAAGAAGACATTTTTTCAAAATCAGTACTGTCCCCATTGAAAAAATAATTTTTATGTGCTGTTCTGGCATTCAAATCTCCATTTAAACAAAATATAAAAATCACGATGCAAATTGTATAGATGTGTTACACATAGTTCTAATACCTCTAAGCCAAAAATCATCTTGTTGACCTCTCCAAAATGGAGAGTCATATGGAGGGATATAGCAGCATATAAACATGATATTTTTATCTGTTGCAAAAAGACATTTATGAATTTTTAACACAACAAAATTTTCTTGCTCAACATGGACACGTTCTATAAATCTAGTAAATGTTTTTCTCACTAAAACAATCACACCACCAGAGTATCTCCCTTGCTGAGATAATTTCTTTGCTTTTGAGGTGAATATTATATAATCATTAAATAGGTCAGATTCAAATTCAAAACCAACAAATGTTTCAGTTAAACATATGAAATCATAGGAAATTAAGAAAGTTAATGAAATCAACATTTTCTAGTTTTGGAAGGAGGACCATTTACATTGTAATTAAGAAATTTAACAGAACTATTATTTACACTTTGAACAAAAATCGTTTTATTTGGACATGAAATGAAATGGTCCTCTTTTCTTGAGGGACATATTTTCAAGTAAAGTGGCCCGGCCAAATCCCTATTTGTCTGTGCTTGAAGCACTCTTCTTTTTCTGCTGGGGCAGAGACTGTTGTTGTTTGCTTTTGTTCCCTATCTGATTCACAGACTTGCTTTTTTAAACGAATCCACAATATTGCCTTGACTGCAAGATCTAACTGCAGTTTTTTTGCATGTATATCTGTTTATCCGAGAGCTGGATGCAACCCTCTTTGGTCGTGCATTGCGCAGTGTTGGCATGTTTGTTGGAGTCTGTCCCTTCTCCTGATCAAAGTCATCAAATGTATGGTCACTGTCTTGTCTGTCGAATGTTATGGTCAATATTTTGTCTGCCACATGTATGGTCACTGTCTTGTCTGCTACATGTATGGTCACTGTCTTGTCTGCTACATGTATGGTCACTGTCTTGTCTGCCACATGTATGGTCACTGTCTTGTCTACCACGTACATGTTCATTGTCTTGTTTATCACATGAAAAGTCATTGTCTTGTCTATCAACTGAAGGAATATTTTGATCTTCATTGGTTTTATCGGCAGTGTCAGTCACATTGGTCTTATCATGTTGCTCTCATTCACATTAGCCTTTCTGACTAATCCTCCTTGTGTAGGACCAGAGTCCACGGAATCCTCACTGGATATACTGTTTCTTTGAAGCATAATAGACAATTCTGCATTTGAAGTTAACTTCTGAGGCTCTGTGGTGCTAATAGTGTCACTAAGCACATTTTCATCATCACTTGTCACTGTTATGCCCCATTCATGCATTTCAGATTTGTTCTCATTTGACTCATGGATGGAGTTAACACTGTCAAAGTTTTCCTTGTATGCGGGTTTTTCCGATCTTCTATTCTGGCGCCGGTTGTTATTGTCAGTTTTTGTTGGCACCATCTTTCTCAGAGGGGAGTAGACTATCCCTGGTGACTCTCTGTGGACCATTTGAAGTTCTGGAGCTTCCTCTTGTAGACTTTGGATTCACAGCCTTAGTCTGTTGGAAAGGGTCCTTCCTCGTGACAACTCTCTTGTGGTAGAAGTTGTCTTTTGCATGTAGTGCACCATTTTGCACCACCTCCTTGTATGATCTTGTGTCTGGAACAACTGGCACAGAGGAATTCCTTCCATGGTACTGATGTCTGGATTGAGACAAGTATCTTTCTCTGTTCTCTTCTCTTGATCCGATGCCTTGGTCATTTTCCAAGTCTGCTTGTCTGTGGAAACTTTCCATGTCTCCTTCTTGGTACCAATGTGTTGGGCTGTTTCTGTCTGACCAGTGATTTGGAAACGAGTCAGCCTCATCCTGTTGGGTGTTGTCAAAAGGTCGATTTTCTGGCTGGTGTTTGTACTGCCGATGCCTATTTAGCCTGGTAGTTGTTTGGCCAATTGTCATCCCTATGACTGTGGCCAAACGACCTTGACTGCTCCTTATCTCGTACATGAAGCTTTTTGCCATGATAGTATGCAATCTTGCCAAGACCACGGTGAAAATCCAGCATGTCTCTCTGGTGTGTGGTGAGGTCTGCAGCTACCCGGATACCACTTGCTCTCAGGTTGTCTCTTAGGTCTTTGTCCCCCAAGATAGCCATCTTGTCTCCCCATCTCCAGAACTTTACAAGTATTTGCCGGGGTTCGTCACTGTAAGTGCGTGGCCTTCCGATGCGGAACACTCTAGCAAAGTCATCTTGCTGCCATCTGGGAGAAGGTAGATGGCTGTTCAGGATATC
>JASPKP010000406.1:12500-17500 GCA_030674155.1 Stramonita haemastoma | reverse complement strand
GGTGGAAGGAGGGGTGGGTTGTTGTTGGGAGAGAGGAGGGGGGAAGAGGGGTGGTGAGAGAGAGAGAGGTGTGTGTGTGTGTGAGGAGGGTGTGTTTGTTGTGGTGTGGAGAGAGAGGAGGAGTGTGTGTTGTTTGAGAAGAGAGTGGGTGGTGTGTGTGTGTGGAGTGGGTGTGTGTGTGAGAGAGAGAGGTGTGTGTTGTGGAGGAGGAGAGGGTAGAGAGATGTGGGTGGTGAGTGGGGAGGAGTTTGTTGGGAGGAGGTGGGGGGGGGGGTGAGAGAGAGAGGAGAGGTGTGTGGAGAGAGAGAGAGGAGAGGAGAGAGGAGGAGAGGAGAGAGGGGGGAGAGGGAGGGAAGGAGAGAGAGGGGGGGGGGGAGAGGAGTGTGTGTGTGGGGGAGAGAGAGAGAGAGGGGTGTGTGTTGTGTGTGAGAGAGAGAGAGTGGGTGTGGTGTGTGGAAGGTGTGTGTGTGTTGTGTGTTGTGTGGAGGGAGAGAGGTGGTGTTGTGGTATGAGAGAGAGAGTGTGTGTTGTGTGTGGTGTGTGGGAGAGAGAGAGGAGGGTGTGTGTGTGTTTGGAGAGAGAGAGTGTGTGTGTGTGTGTTGTGGGAGAGAGAGAGAGAGAGAGAGGTGGGGAGAGAAGAGAGGTTGTGAGGGGGAGAAAGGGAGAGGGGGGGTGGGAGAGAGAGGGGTGAGAGGAGAGAGGTGGGTGAGAGAGAGGAGAGGGGAGGGGAGAGAGAGAAGAGAGGGAGAGGATTGGGGGTGAGGAGAGAGAGGGTGAGGTGGGAGAGAGAGTGTGTGTGTGGTAAAGAGAGAGAGGTGTGGTGGGTGGTGTGGAGAGAGAGAGAGGTGTGGTGTGAGAGAGAGGTGTGTGTTTGTGTGGTGTGTGTGTGGAGAGAGAGAGAGGTTGTTGGGGGAGTGTGTGTGGGAGGGGGAAGAGAGGAAGAGTGGTGGTGAGGAGAGAGAAGAGGGGGTGTGTGGGGTGTGTTGTTGAGAGAGAGAGAGTGTGTGGGTGTGTGTGTTGAGGAGAGAGGTGTGTGTGGTGTGTGTGTGGGTGAGAGAGAGAGGTGTGTGTGTGTTGAGAGGGAGGTGTGTGTGTGTGTGTGTGTGAGAGAGAGAGAGTGTGTGTTGGTTTTGTGGGAGGAGTGGGAAGAGGAGAGAGGGGTGGGTTGGAGAGGGGGAGGGAGAGGGGGAGGGGGGTGTGTGGTGTGTGGAGAGAGGGAGAGGGTGTGGTGAAGGGAGAGAGTGGGGTGGGTGGGGTGAGGAGGAGAAGGGTGGAGAGAGAGGAGGTGAGGGGGGGTGGTGAGAGAGAGAGAGAGGTGGGGTTGGGAGAGAGAGGAGTGTTGGGTGTGGTGGAGGGGGATGTGGGGTTGAGAGAGGAAGGGGGTGGAGGAGAGAGAGAGGGAGGGGGAGGAGAGAGAGGTGGGGTGGTGGAGAGAGAGTGTGGGTTGTGGTGTGTGGTGTGTGTGTGTAGAGAGAGAGAGGAGTGTGTGTGTTTGAGAGGAGAGAGGAGTGGTGGTTGAGAGGATGAGAGTGGTGTGTGTGTGTGAGAGAGAGGAGAGAGAGAGAGGAGAGAGAGAGATGTGGTGTGGTGAGTGTGTGAGAGAGAGAGAGGAGGGTTGTGGGTGAGAGAGAGATGGTGGGTGGTGAGAGAGAGAGAGTGATGTGAGTGTGTGGGTTGAGAGAGAGTGAGAGGAGTGTGTGGTGTGGGGGAAGTGGTGTTGTGTGTATGAGAGAGAGAGTGTGTGTGTGTGTGGTGTGTATTTGTTAGAGAGAGAGGTGTGTGTATGTGTGTGGTGTGTGTGTGAGAGAGAGAGAGAGTGTGTGTGTGTGGTTGTGAGAAGAGGAGGGTTTGTGTGTGTGTGTTGAGAGAGAGAGTGTGTGTGTGTGTGTGGAGAGAGGGAGTGTGTTTGTTGTGGTGTGTGGGGAGAGAGGAGAGAGGTGAGAGAGAGAGTGGTGTGTTTGTGTGTGTGTGTGAAGGGAGAGGATGGTGGTGTTGGTGGGGTGTTGGTGTGTGTGTGTGAGAGAGGAAGGTGTGTGTGTGTTGTATGAGAGAGAGGTGTTGTGTGTGGTGGTGTTGTGTGAGAGAGGAGAGTGTGTGTGTGTGTGTGTATGAGAGAGAGATGTGTGTGTATGTGTGTGGGTGTGTGTGTGAGAGAGAGAGAGAGTGTGTGTGTGTTTGAGAGAGAGAGAGTGTTTTTGGTGTGTGTGTGAGAGAGAGGGAGAGAGTGGGTGTGTGAGAGAGAGAGAGAGTATGGGGTGGTGTGAGTGTGTGAGAGAGAGAGAGAGAGTGTGCGTGTGTGGTGTGTGTGTTTTGTGTGTGAGAGAGAGGAGTGAAGGTGTGTGTTTAGAGAGAGTGTGTGTGTGTGGTTGGTGTGTGTGGTGTGTAGTGTGAGAGGAGAGAGAGTGGGAGTGGAGAGAGAGAGGGGTAGTGGTGGTGTATGTGAGAGAGGAGAGAGAGAGAGAGAGATGGAGAGATGAGAGAGAGAGAGTGTGTGTGTGTGTGTGTGTGAGAGAGAGAGAAGAGGTGGAGATAGAGAGATGAGAGAGAGTGAGGGGAGAGGAGAGAGAGAGAGGAGAGAGAGAGAGAGAGGAGAGAGAGAGAGAGGAGAGAGAGAGAGAGAGAGAGGAGAGAGAGAGAGGAGAGAGAGAAGAGTGATAGAGATGTGTGAGAGAGAGACAGAGTGTGTGTGTGTGTGTATGAGAGAGAGAGTGTGTGTATGTGTGTGGTGTGTATGTGAGAGAGAGAGTGTGTGCATGTGTGTGGTTGTGTGTGAGAGAGAGAGTGTGTGTGTGTGTTTGAGAGAGAGTGTGTGTGTGTGTGTGAGAATTTGGCGTCTTGTTTGTATTGAAGTGTGGCCCCATCAAGTGTTAATGACGGTAGTGTTTGGGGGTTCTTCCCATTGTTAAAAAGAACTAGACTAGAAGTTTTTTCTCCAGATAATTCCAATCCATTCTCTTTCATGTAATTACTAAGATTATTCAGTTCAACCTGGTAAATCTTTTGAATACATTTTATCACTCTACTTTTCGTATTCTTTTTAAGAGAAGTGTTGATCCACATGGCAATGTCATCTGCATATTGAACAATAGTCATATTTTTTGACAACGCCTGTGGAAGATCATGAATTAAAATAGAGAATAATATTGGTGCCAGAATTGCTCCCTGTGGTTATCCCCATATCAACAGATTTAAAATCTGAATATACACCATTCACTTTGGTACAGATTGATCTTTCAGATAGAAAATCCTTTAAGTATTGAAACATCATGCCACTAACGCCGATACTTTTCAATTTGTATAATAACCTCGTATGCCAAACCCTGTCATATGCTTTCCTTACATCAAAAAAAGTAGCTAGTGTACTCTTTCGTTTGGAAAACTGCTTTTTAATATCATGGGTTAACTTTACTAAGTGATCAGTTGTACATCTCCCTTTTCGAAAAACCAGCCTGGTTTATAGGAATTATATTGTTTTTTTCACAATAATGCCATAGACGTTTTTGAACTATTTTTTCAAGTACTTTTCCAACATGAGAAGTGAGGGCAATTGGTCTGTAGCTGCTTAATGCTGATTGAGATTTGCCGCTTTTAAGAACTGGGACTACAATCGACTGCTTCCAGACATTAGGAAGAGTGCCATTTATCCAACATTTTTGGAGAAATGAAAATAGTACTTTTTTCCAACTCTCGGGCAAATTAATTAACATTTGATAAGACAAGCAATCAATACCAACTGCCGACCTGTTATTTCTAAAGGATTCAAGGACTTCAATAAATTCATTGTATTGAATTTCAGAATTCAGATAATGCAGATTATCTACTGGAGGTTCTGCCATGTTCAATAGTTCAGCTTCCTCTTGTCTTTTACGTCTGATATCAGGAGACAGTTCTGAAGTTAAACTATTTTCAGAAAACATTGTATTAAAGGCTTCTGCTTTTTCTGCTGTGCTTGGGAAACTATTGTTTTCTAACTTTATTGGATAAGCTGGTAAGTGAAATCCATTTTTCATTTTATTGATTTTCTTCCAAACCTTTTGCATATCTTTTGATTCTGATACTTCCCTTAGGCAAAATTCTGTCCAATATGTCTTTTTTGCTTTTGCAATTGTTTTCTTGCATAGCTGCTTAGCTCTTTTACTATTGATAAGATTTTCTTCAGTTCTGTCTTTAAACCATATTTTGTATTTCTCTTTTTTATAATGGACTGCCTCTTCACATTCTTTTGTCCACCATATATTGCCTTTATGCTTCCCACTACATTGATTTTTAGGCTTTGGAATAGAGAGCTCAGCAGCTGACGTAACAGCTTTCGTAAAAAGGCTGTAGAAAATATTTACGTCATTGTTTTCCACACTTGATAAATCATAAAGGTCAAGGTGTATTCGGAATGACTCCCAGTTTGCCAATTTAAACAAATACTTTGGAATTTTGTCTTCAAATTTCGGTAAATCTAGGATAATTTTTTTACTAAATGATATAGAAATAGGAAAATGGTCACTACCAAGACAATCTTCATTAACATCCCATTTGCAATCGAGTGCTAAAGAAGGGGAAATCAATGATAAGTCGATGGCACTAGGCTTGTGATAGTAAATATCAGGTGTTCTAGTTATCCTGCCATCATTTAAAAGACATAATTTAGAATCAATAATATTTTCCACAATACGATTATTGGTGACAATTGTACATTCCGAATCCCAAAACGGGGCATGCGCATTAAAATCCCCAAATATCACCCATTTATTCTTTGTAAAATCTACGTTTTTAAGCCAGTCAGTATTATCAAGTTTTGGACCTTGGGGAAGATATACAGATAAAACATTAAATACTACTGTTTTGTTAATTTTGACAGACACACCAGTACAGTAAATATCCTTGACATCTGGAGGTATTGGCCACAAAGCTAACTTTTGATAATCTAAACCCTGCCTTATATATATGGCAGTTTTTACCTTTTTAGAAACATCATCAATGCTACATAATGGCGGGTAATAAAAATG
>JASPKP010000406.1:0-5000 GCA_030674155.1 Stramonita haemastoma | reverse complement strand
TGTATAAACTATTCAATTGCCTTTGTAGTCCTACCACAGATACAGACAACAAAACAATGTCATCAGCAAAAAGCATAATAAACAATTCTGTTAAATCAAACGATACACCATGTTTTCCATGTTCAATAATTCATTTGCAAGCTCATTGACAAATAACGAAAATAAAATAGGACTGCATACATCACCTTGTTTCACCCCTTTTGTACAATTCACAAAATCTGACAAATTTGAACCGCATCTTATTCTTGCTTTAACCTCTCTATACATGCTCTTAACACACCTAAATAACTTACCCTTATCCTATTTTTCAGCAATACAGGCCATAAAAGTTTTCTTGAAATAGAGTCAAAGGCCTTTTCAAAATCTACCAATGCAACATATAATTTCTTATTATTTGCAAACTGCTTTTGAACTGCTGCTAACAAAGTAAACATGTGATCTACTGTGCAATACCCCTTTTTAAATCCAGCTTGGTGTTCCCCTGTTATATCATTTAATGTTACCCACTCTTGCAATCTATTGTTAATGACAGAACTATACAATTTACTTGCAATATTACATAACGATATACCTCTATAATTATGTGTGTTATTGACATCCCCTTTCTTATAAAGTGGTAAAATAGTTGATTCTGTCCAACTTTCAGGATAAATTCCATTATCAATAAGTGATTAAATAATGTTACCAAAAAATGTACTACAGGTTCACCAGAATATTTGAAAAACTCGCCAATTAATTCGTCTGGTCCAGCTGATTTGCCATTCTTCAATTTTTTAATTGCCAGTGTCACTTCTTCCTGTGCTATAGGTCTATCTTGCATTTCGACTAGTTCATCTTCACATTCAGTTTCATCTGGTACACCTATATCTACTAATTCATCTTCTTCCTTTTCTAAAATACTTTTAAAGTGGTCAAACCATTGCTTTACAGAAATGCAATTTCGTGGTTGTGATTTTTTGTTATATACTCTTTTCACTTTAACCCAAAATTGTTCCTGACACCTAACAGAATTTAACAAATCATTTAGAAGTAGTTCTTTGTGTTCTTTCTTTTTTTCTTCTGACCGTATTCTTATATTCTCTCCTTGATATGCAAAATGCTACTCTGTCATCTTTCTGCAAAGAACGCTTAAACTTTCTCCAGAGTCTCCTCATTTTTCGTTTTGCCAATTTACATTCTTGATCAAACCATTCTTTTTGTTTTGGTCTGTGTACTGGAATTCGTTTTTTCAGACATTCTGCTTGATTCTCTACAGTTTTATTAAACTTATTTATAGCCGAGTCTACTTCAGTAGTAACCAGACCTATTGCATTACTTATTTCTTCTTTCACTGTATTTGAATTAATAGAATCAAAGAAAGTTTGTGTAAAAGAAGGAGACCATTTATATTTAACCATAAATTGTTCTTTATCAGTATCAAGATAATTTTTAACAGAAAGACAATCCACTTGAATATCAAGACAAAACAAAAGAGGAAAATGATCTGATTCCATTCGATTAATACATTTAGTGTGATCTTATCAAAAACAGATTCCAGAAGACTTAAAGAACATATGTAATAGTCATTCACACTGCTTCCTTGATCTGAGACATATGTGTAACGACCATCACGGTCGCCATTACAAATGCCATTCAAAAAACATACATCCAAACCAGTACACATGTCTAACAATTTTTTACCATAGGAATTCAGAACTGTGTCTTGAGAATGCCTTTTTCTGTGGTGTTCATTATCTTTAGTATTGCACTCATGTAAGCTATCTACACCTAACAAGTTCGGAGAACAATCAGAAGTTCTGGCATTCAGATCACCACACAAAAGTATGTCGTAATCATCAAACAAAAATTACCTTGTTTAAAATATTTTCTTCAAGCATAGTTATTCCATTGTCAAAATCAGATACAGAATAGAATGGCGAATTTTCAGGAGGGACATATGTACAGGTAAATAAAAATGTTTGGAAAAAATGGAAATAATCTTTATCCAAAACAAAATGCACACAACAATCACTATCATCATCCACATGTCGTATACAAGAACCAGTGTTTTGCGTACTAGACAGACAATACCTCCCGAGCATCTCCCATGCTGTGTCAACTTTACAGCTGGCTTCGTATATACTTCATACTCTTTAAATAAATCAGACTCAAATGATGATCAACAAACGTTTTCTACCAGGCACACAAAGTCAAATGACAAAAGAAAATGAATGAAATCAACATCATCAAGCTTAGAAAGCAAACCACATATATTCCAATGAAGAAAAGACAATTTATTTACAAAAACGTCCTGATATTGTGAACAAGAACTGACACTATCAACATCTCCCCCGCATCTCCATCCATCTCTTCCGCGATTTTCTCATTACGATCTTCAGTTACCTCCCCTCTATCATCATCCTGCACGTCACTCCCATCATTGTCAACAAACTCCCTCCCACACCACAGTCATCATCATCACCATTCACACTGCCAGACATTCCCACATCATGTTTATCAATACATTTATTCATGTTAACATAACAGCTAGAATCAAAATCTGATGAAGACAACGCTATTGCAGCCATACAACAACCATCATTAGAGTCAAGTACACACGCTCTTCTATTTAAACCACCCCTTTCTTTTGCAACATCTATATTGGCATGTTTAGAACAACCTAGGCAACGTGCAACATTGTTTGATAACAAACTTTCGCTCTTGTCCAAAAACTGCACGCACTCATTCACACACCCAGCATCTGTCATTGTGGCTTCATCTCCCCCCTCCCCACCCTCTCCCTCTGCACGAAAAAATTCACTGTCATCCACAACAGGCTGAGAGGCTGACAAGCTTCCCTCATCTACCCCATGACAATTTACCGGTGCTACAAGTTCAAAATTGTTCCCACTCATAAACTTAACAGGAGATTTTGCATGAGAAGAGAAAAACGTTGACTCTTTCCCCCAGGGCCGGCCACAATCCTAGGTGTTTTCTTTCAGTCCATCATCGGCATTGAGAAAGAACTTTTTCCCGTCTATCAGCAGGTGATCGTAGATCATGGTTGCTTTCTTTCCTTGCTCCTGGCGGCCTTGAGGTGTGGAATCAACTTCTTCTCACTTCTCTAACTTTGGTAGAAAAGTCCTCGTTGATGAAGATTCCACTGCCTTTCAGTTTTCTTTTTTCCTTCAAGATTTGTTCTTTGTCCTTAAAGAAAGTACAGCGCGCGACAATGGGTGAGTCAGGCTTCGTGTTCAGTCGGTGCACCCTATCAAACTGAAATGTATTTGTCAGTTCCAGTTTGTCAACAAGCACTTCCCCCACAGCTCCTCACAGTCTTGCCAAGTTTCGTTCTGACTTCTCTGTATTCCATGGATGATCAAGTTATTTCTTTTCGACCTTCCTTCTAACTCATCCATCTTTTTTTTCTAAACCGTCCACTTTGCTTTTTAATGTACAGTTTTTTCTTTCAGGAGTTCATTTCTCTCTTCTTAAGCTGTCCACAGAATTCATCAAGTCGTGCACATCTTGTGTCAAGTCCGAGTGCGATTGCTTTAGGTCTGCCATGTCTTTCTTCATCTCATCTCTGAAGGATGTTAATATAGATGCAACATCCCTCAGAGTCAAGTCGTCATCGCTCTTCTCACCTGCTGCTTGGCCAGTGTTGAGTCGTCTCTGTCCGCCATTCATCATCCGCGTTGGTCTGGAAGTGTCCTGCTTTGGTCCTGGGTTCAATTCAATGTCCCCACATTGATGAATTAAATTGCCCATATACAAGAGGAAGAGGAGCAATCCTGCCATGACACCGTCAGCTTTACTGCGTAATGTCAACACTGGCTGAAACATGGTTGCTTTGAATTTTGCTCTGTCGTACATGAACTTCATATATACCGGCAGAAATCCTCCACACACACTTCTGAAAAGTAACGGAGAGACAGGCATGGTGCATCACCTATCTATATGCCAAGTTTTGGAACTGTACAATGTCTGCAAATAACTGAATTTTGCCAAGATTTCAAGAGCTCATCAGCAACCGTCTGTTTATGAAAACGTTCAATGTCAGCCCCCGAGAGAGAGAGAGAGAGAGAGAGAGGAGATGAGAGAGAGAGAGAGAGGAGAGAGGGAGAGAGAGAGGGGAGAGAGAGAGAGAGAGATAGAGAGAGAGAGAGAGTGTGTGTGTGTGTGTGTGAGTTTGTGAAAGAGAGAGAGAGAGAGAGTGTGCGTGTGTGGTGTGTGTGTGTGAGAGAGAGAGAGAGTGAAGGTGTGTGTGGTGTGTATGAGAGAGAGAGTGTATGTGTGTGTGTGGTGTGTATGTGTGAGAGAGAGAGAGAGTGTGTGTGTGTTTGAGAGAGAGAGTGTGTGTGTGGAGAGAGAGAGAGAGAGGTTTTTTAGAGAGAGAGAGAGAGAGAGAGATAGAGAGAGAGAGAGAGAGTGTGTGTGTGTGTGTGTGTGAGTTTGAGAAAAGAGAGAGAGAGAGTGTGCGTGTGTGGTGTGTGTGTGTGGAGAGAGATAGAGAAGAGAGTGAAGGTGTGTGTGGTGTGTATGAGAGAGAGAGTGTGTGTGTGTGTGTGGTGTGTATGTGTGAGAGAGAGAGACAGAGTTGTGTGTGCTTTCTTCAATTTAACGTCTCTTCACTCATAGTGATATTAGACGAGAAACAAAAGTAGAATAAAATTAATTGTGTCACTTGTGTGCTTGAGTGTGTATTGTGCGAGTGTGTGAGTATGTATGTCAGTGCACATGCCTGCATGTGGATATGAGCAGTATGTGTGAGCGTGCATGTGCAAAATATGTGTGTGTGTGTGTGTGTGTGTGTGTGTGTGTGTGTGTGAGTGAGAGAGAGTGTGTGTGTTTGTGTGTGAGAGAGAGAGAGAGAGAGATAGAGAGAGAGAGAGAGAAGGCAAGGCAAGGCAAGGCAAGGCAAGGCAAAAATTCTTTTATTCGAGGATATAGATAAGCACTCGTGTGCTTTTTTTACATCCAGTCCCGCCCTTTTCAGGGATAACATTAAGATAGAAAAA
>JASPKP010004064.1:15000-18381 GCA_030674155.1 Stramonita haemastoma | reverse complement strand
AAGGGCAATTAAAGTACCAATACAATTATGTGTGTGTATTATATATATAATATATATATATATATATATATATATATATATATATATATATATATATATTATATATATATATACATATGGAGAGAGAGAGAGAGAGAGAGAGAGAGACAGAGAGACAGAGACAGAGAGACAGAGAGAGAGACAGAGACAGACAGACAGAGAGACAGAGACAGAGACAGACAGAGACAGAGACAGAGACGGAGACAGAGAGATCTAGAACTGAGAAAATGTGGTGGAGAAAAACAGGAGCAGGTAATCAGTTACAAACTATTTTTCATAAAAATGATGTTTGTCAAAGATTCAAAAATCGACATCCAATACAAAATAAGAATCTTTAAAGGCAGCATTTGGGGAATTATTGAGTAAGGACCATGCCTTTGGCCTGACCTGACTCGAGTTTCGACACCTGGTTGAGCACTCTTTAGAAGTCCCGGCAGTGATTGAAGCCTTACTCGCCCTCGTAGTACTTAACAGCAAGACACTTCATGATTTAGAAGTGTGTGTTGCAGTATAGATATCCCTGTGGCCTACGACTGCTGCCAGCAAAAGATGAAATTAGGAGAAAGAAATATGTTTGAAGTGAATGTTGTCAAGAAAAATCAATAATGAAGAAAATACACAGCTAATGGATCTCTGTGCCTTATGTTCTGCGATCATTTTTATTTTAATATAAAAAAAAGGGATGCAAGGGAGATCAGAAAGTCTGTACCCAGCTAATGGGCCTGTCTTAGCTGGATAACAATGATAACCTGAACATTACCAGACACTTTTCAGTACTGGAACAGACAGTAGAAGTAGAATTAAAATGGCTTTTACTTGGATCTCAGAAGAGATGATATTCTCCGCTTGACCAATCATATAATTGAAAAAGATGTAGTGGAGAAAAACGTGCAGGAAACTACTTACGACTACATTCTTATAATGAAAAAAAAGAATTTTTTCAAAGATTCAAAAAACAAATTCACTACAAGATAAATTAAAAAAAAATCTTCTTTATGCATACAGAGAGACAGACAAACAGAGACAAACACACACACATACAGACAGACACAGACACAGAAGGGTAAAAAAAAAAATCTGGGAAAGATGATGACTTTGTCAGAAAATAGAAGCAGAGCGTTACAGAACTCCACAGTTACCGTTTATGACTGTGGCTAAAAGCTTTTGGCTGATAGGCGAGTCCCTAGATACCCTGCCTATTGTCTTGCTGTAATGGACACAGCCCCTACAAGGAACAAGGAAGGAAAGAAAGAAAATAAGAAAGAGAAAGAAAGAAAGAAAGAAATGGGATGAGAAAGTAATAAGACAAGCAGGAAGGCTGCGGTCAGAGGATGCTAAACACGCACAAGTTATCCGATGAGTTGTGGACGCTGGGGGGGTATGTACGTATATGTTGAGGTGTTGAGGTAAAGGGTTCGGTTACACAGTGAAAAAAAGACGGCGGGAGGGGCGGGGGTAGAGATGAAAATATGACGTAGATATTATGTGGTCACTGTTTCTATAAATGTTTGTTTGACTCAGTATCGTGGGCTCGCATGAAGACACTCTCACGCGTGCGTGCTCGTGCGTGCTCGCATGCTTGCGTGCGCGCACACACGCACATTCACGCACACATTCGCGTACACATATATACACAAATGCACATCTACATACACTCCCCCGTGGGCACATATTTGCGCTTATATGATGATGTGATGATGATGATGATGATGATGATGATGATGATGATGATATGATGATGATGATGTATGTATGTGTGTGTGCAAATGTATGTATGTGTATGTATGTATGTATGTATGTATGTATGTATGTATGTATGTATGTATGTATGTATGTATGTATGTAAGTATGTATGTATGTATGTATGTATGTATGTATGTATGTATGTATGTATGTATGTATGTATGTATGTATGTATGTATGTATGTATGTATGTATGTATATATTATGTATGTATGTATGTATGTATGTATGTATGTATGCATGCATGCATGCATGGATATGACTCTGTGTGTGTGCACGAGTGTGTTTGTATGTGTGTGCGTGGTGGTGTGTGTGTGTGTGTGTGCGTGCGTGTGTGTGCGTGAAAGCGCAGGGATACATACATACATACACACATATGCAACCACATACATACCCAGGAGGACAGAGGGATGAAGGAGGGAGAAAGGTACACGGACAGAGATGACATTGTATTACCGACAGACAGGCGGGTCAAGAAAAGTGACCAGCAGAAAGATGATTTCAAATCCTAGTCCCTGGAAGGAGAAAAAACTGTAAGCTTCTGGCTTAGGGGAAGAAAAGAAGAAGAAAAAAAAAAACTGATTAAAAACTTAATTAAAAACATCATGCCATGGAAGAGAGAGAGAGAGAGAGAGAGAGAGAGAGAGAGAGAGAGAGAGAGAGAGAGAGAGAGAGAGGACGAGAGAGAGAGAGAGAGAGAAGAGGCAGGCATAGGCAGACAGACAGAGAGAAAGAGAGAGGGCTAGGGGGGACGGACAGACACAGAGAGGCAGAGAAACAGAGACAGAGAGAGAAAGAGACATGGGGGAAAAAAAAAACCGGTCGCAAACGCAAACTCTCACCTTTAGCTAGTGAACCTCAGAGCTCTAGCCAAGTAAACGAAAAAAAACGAGGAAAACTACAAGCCACAAAACAGCTGCAAAACCGTTACGCAACGTAACCAAAAAAAACCAACACAGGCAAAATAATAATAATAATAATAATAATAATAATAATAATAATAATAATAATAATAATAATAATAATAATAATAATGATAATAATGAATCCAGCATAACCAGAAATCAGCAGAAGAAAAAAAAAACTTCATGAAAAAACTGTGACAGAATCAGGGGAAATAAAATGAGTAAGCAAATGTTAATTAATTGAGAGTGTTTTGTGTGGCTTTTGAAGTGAGCGGTTAATAAGGGAGGGGCGAGGGATGAAGACTGCTGTGTTAATGACTGGAAATGTCGCTTAGACAAAAGGTTACCATCTCCGGCATGGTGAGTTAAAGATCGACAAATAGTTAGTGTCTCTTTTGATATTGTTACAGCACCAGTGGAGTTATACGTACATGCGCTCTCTCTCTCTCATCTCTCTCTCTCTCTCTCTTCTCTCTCTCTCTCTCTCTCTCTCTCTCTCTCTCTCTCTCTCTCTCTCTCTCTCTCTCTCTCTCTCCTCTCCCTCTCCCCTCTCTCTCTCTTTTCCGAGGGCTGGATGTAAAAAAGCAATCTTTGCTTATTCTATTACCCTCTTTGAATAAAGAAAGTTTTCAAAGTTTTCTCTCTCTCTCTTCTCTCTCTCTCTCTCTCTCTCTCTCTCTCTCTCTCTCTCTCT
>JASPKP010004064.1:7500-10000 GCA_030674155.1 Stramonita haemastoma | reverse complement strand
GAAAAAGAATTATTCTCACATGCTGTTCTTGCATTCAAATCACCAGTAAGGAGAGTATAAAAATCATCATTTGTTTCCTGCAAGTCCAATATGCACTGCTCTAGTATTTCCATACCATAACCATTATGGTTATGTTTCCAAAAAACAGAATCGTATGGAGGTATATAAGCACATATAAGAAATATATTTTTGATAGTTTGTAACAAATCTTTTTGAATATCAAGCACAATTATATTATCATATTTCACATCAACCTTATTGACATAGCAGGCATACTTCTTTCGCACCATAACAATCACTCCTCCAGAATAACGTCCTTGATGTGACAATTTTTTGGCCTTGGATGAGAACACAACAAAATCACTGAATAATGGTGATTCAAAGTCAAAACTTACAAATGTTTCTGTTAAACATATAAAATCATGTAGCTGAAGAAAGTTAACAAAATCATTATTTTCTAACTTCTGTAATAATCCATTAACATTGTAACTTAGAAAATCAATATGTTGTTTATGTACACTATTTACAGATTGTTGTTGCTGCTTCTTTTTGGGTTCAGCAATCAAGCCACAAAGTTGGCTTCTATTATCTGTATATGTAGATATTTTTCTTGTGGCCCGGCCAATTCCCTATTTCTTGGAGACAGAGGCTCCAGAACTAGCAGTCTTCCTTTTCTCTTGTGAGGCCACTCCACTCTCATGGGATTGTTCTCCCACTGAAACTCTCCTAAGAGAGTCCAGGATGCTGGATTGGCTCACTGACCTGCGTGACTCTGTGTGCACGTTTTGAGCTCCTACTTGTTTTTGAGAGGCAGCACGCCTAGGAGGCCTCGGCTGCCTCCCTGTTCCTGTTGGCTGGGCATTACGCAGGCCTCCAGGTCCTGCTTTGCCCTGCTCTGTTGCCTCCATCTCTCTGTGAGAGTCTGTTTTGTGACTACTGTTGGCGCCTGGCTGTCTATGGACTGCCTTACCATCTTTACTTCTGTTGTTCACAAACAGTGACACCTCATTTTCACCCCGCTTTTCTGTACCCTTCACTCTGTCACTTTGGTTTACAGTGTCAGTCAGTCTGTTAGTGATTACATCAGTCTGTTCTTGTGACTCATTAACTTTTGTTGTGTCTTGTTCAGAGTCTGTAATGTTCAGTCTATGTTCATGATCGTCAAGTCCATGTTGGTGTGAGGTTTCCCTGTCACAAGTCATCTTTACTTCAGTCTCCTTGTCTGTACTTTTGTCATTAGCTGTTTGTTCTTCACCCCTGAGTAAGGGAGAAAAACTGCTGTCTTTGCTCTCATTTACTTCCTCATTTTCATCCCTTTTACCCATGGCATTTTCCTTTATGTCATCATGACTGCTGTAACCCTCCCCAGTAACTTCACACACTTCGTGTAAATCAGTTTCATGCCCATTCCTGTCTTGATCTTGATGAGTAACTGTGACACGGTCAGTGTTACTTTCCAGTCTATGGGTTGCTGTGGTTCCTTTGCAGTGCATATCTTTAACAAACACAGACCTTTTATGGTCAGGAGGTGGAAAGTCATTTTCATCCTCACTGCATGATTGAAATCCTGGAACAGTGGGTCTCCTGTCAGAATCATCATTGTAATGTCTTTGGTGAATCCTGGCATGAACAGAGTCTCTGGGATTGGCTGATCTTCTGTATTCAGCATTGCTTCTTGAGACAGTGTTACCACGTTTCTTTTGAAAGGCCCAGCCAGAGTAGGGTTGCCACTGGCGTCTCACATTTGGTGGTGGAGCTTGGAACTTGTCATCCTTTGGTTGAAGTGGAGATGATCTGGGCTGTTGGTCTGGCTGACTCCTGCTGGTGTTGCCAGTTGTCTGTCTGCTGGACCAGCCTCTGTCACTTCCTCTTTGTCCCCTGTGTTGGAGATGCGGCCAGTCTTCTTTGTCCTCAGTTAACCATACTGCACGACGTTGCTCTTCATGGAACCTTGGTCTTGCTTCCTGTCTGTCTCTGACCTGTAGTCTTCCATTATAAAAATATGCGATTTTACCCTGACTGCGATAGAAATCAATCAGCTCTTTTTGCCGTGAGGTGAGGTCAGATGCTACACTAATACCACTTTTTCTCAAGTCATCTCTCAGATATGAGTCTCCCAGCACAGCCATTTTGTCAGACAGCCGACTGAACTGCACCAGGATTGGTCGAGGGTCACTTCCTTGCTGCCGAGGTTTCCCCAGTCTGAAAGCTTTGACAATGTCTTCTGGATGCCAGTAGATTGCTGGGTTATAGGAATTTAGGAGATCAACAATGGTTTGCATTGTAGAAGCCCTATCCTCGTATCGCTGTTCTTCAATATTGAAGAACACCACATTGCATGATTTAGCATCTTGTTCAATGACTTGCACATTTCTTTCAAGCTTGTCTAATCTGTCCAGTATAGTACGCCTGTCTTCCATAATGTCCTCAATGTTCTCCCTATTTTCTTCAACTGCTTCTTTTAACTCATTCATGTCTTTTGTAAGATGTGACATTCTGT
>JASPKP010004063.1:15000-18382 GCA_030674155.1 Stramonita haemastoma | reverse complement strand
AGAAGAGAGAGAGAGAGAGGAGAGAGAGAGAGAGAGAGAGAGAGAAGAGAGAGAGAGAGAGAGAGAGATTTTAAAGAGACCCCCCCCCTCCTCCCCTGGAATTAACATCAGTACTGACGTCTCCACTCCCCATGGAGTCCTTCGAATGAGACTGGAAACCGAGATCTCATGTGCGAACGCACACAGAACATTCTGGGAAACACGATAAAACCCGTTTTGCCTTTCGGAAGAGTAGGCTTTTGAGTAAAGGTAGGAACGAACAATACCCTCTGTTACAAATGTCTCCACAATACTGCACCCTCCTACCTCTGTGAATGTCTTCACTTGTACACACCTTCTCGCTCCCTCCGCTCGTCGGCAGATACTTTGTCCTTAAGAATACCCAGATTCAACCTATCTACCGTTGGCCGCCGCTCTTTCTCTGTTTCTGGTCCATCGATCTGGAACGACCTTCCTCTCTCCCTCCGGCAAAAGCCTACTTATGACACTTTTAAATCCAACCTCAAGACACACTTATTCCAAACCTAAGTTTTCTCCTTTCCGCTTCCATCTCTTACCTGTCCCTGCCTTCAACATCCACCTGCCAAAGTGCATAACGTTTGTAGGTGTGTGTGCCCGCGCGCGTGTTGCGTGCTTGCGTGCGTGCGTGCGTGAGTGTGTGTGTGTGTACATTCGAATTTGTTAAAACTGTAAATTGTTGTTAATTGTGTGTTGTGTTGGTCGAATGCAAGCGCTTTGATTTGTTTTTACAAGATATAGTGCTATACAAATTTCATGTATTATTATTATTATGTTTTTGAAAAAAGCATGCATATAGCCTACGCAGATTATCGCCATTGTTGAACCATCAAGCTTTAGCTGTCAAAAAGGACCACACAAAAAACAAACAAAAAAGGGAAACAAAACAAAACTTTAAGTCAAACCAAACCGAACCCCCCCCCCCCCCCCCCCCCCCCCCCCCTCGTCCGTGGACATACATCGATACACGCAAAACAATTGTTTAAGTATTTCAACTGTTTGAATTATTTAATAAATCAACAATGAGAAACAAGAAAAGAGAGTACATGTATCAGAAATGAATTATATAGTTTTGGAGTCACGAAACCGTCTTCTGGCTCCGAACCGAAACAGCATCAGCATTCTTCTGAAACATACAGATACTGAACATGAGAGAGAATCAATTAATCAAGTCCAATCCAATCAAATTAAATCGAATCAAACCCTTTTTTTTTAGGATAATGAACAAGCACTCGTGTGCTTTTTTCTTTCTTTTTTTTCGTTTTTATATATATATATATATTTTTTTTTTTTTTACATCCAGTCACCCGAGAGAGAGGAGAGAGAGAGAGAGAGAGAGAGGAGAGAGAGAGAGAGAGAGAGAGAGAGAGAGAGAGAGAGAGAGAGGAGAGAGAGAGAGAGAGAGAGAGAGGAGAGAGAGAGAGAGAGAGAGAGAGAGAGATTGAGAGAGAGAGAGATGATAATCTTTAATTTCAAGGGTTACAGATAAGTATAACCATAATTTCTTTCATCTATATTTTTGGAGGAAGAGGAGAGAGGAGAGAGAGAGGAGAGAGAGAGAGGAGAGAGAGAGAGAGAGGAGAGAGAGGAGAGAGAGAGAGAGAGAGAACTCTGAACAATTTTATTGTAGAAGACCACCGGACCCATTACAATTTCACACACTCCCGTTTTCTACAATGCGACTGGCAAATTCATTTATAAATACAGAAAAAAAAAGTATAGGACTTGTAATTTTACCCCGCTTCAAACCCTTCTGACAGAAAAAAGCGTCAGAAACCCTACCTCCACATCTAACCCGGGCTTTCACGGTTTTATTAATACTCATAATGGTCACTAATATGTTACCTTTCATTCCAGATTTGGGTAGTATGGGCCACAGTTTACTATGTGAAATAAAATCGAAAGCCTTGCGAAAGTCAATAAAAGCATCATATAACTTTTTCCTCTGTAATAAATGTTTCTAAATCATAGAGAACAACGTAAAAATATGGTCTATTGTAGAATGGTCTTATCTAAATCCAGCTTGAACTTCCCCTAATAAATTTTTATGTTCTACCCACTTAGACAGTCTCCTGTTGATAATATAGCTATATAACTCGCGGCATACATTCAAAAGTGAAATACCCCTGTAGTTGTCTGGTTTGTGTATATTGCCTTTTTATGCAAAGGGTGAATGATGGATTGGGTCCATGCCTCGGGGTACTAGCCTGATGCAAATACAGCATAGAAAAGATGGAATAGAAAAGGAACAATTTTTTCTTTAGAATACTTAAGAAGTTTGGGTATAATGCCATCTGGACCTGCTGCTTTATTATGTTTCAGATGATCTATAGAGTGTAGTGTTTCTTGGTCAGCTATTTTGCTGTTCAATGAGTTATCATCTGGATCAACATTATGTTCCCCATTTACTGTAACAAGCTCAATAAGTTCTTCGTTAGGAGTAATTTGATCTCTAACTCCAAAACCCCCATCGAAGTGCTGCAGCTATTCTTCCTCTGTAATATTCTCCAGGGTTTGTTTTTTTTAAATTAAAAACAAACAAACTTTTAGATGAAAAGCGTTTGATTCCCCCCCCACCCCACCCCCAAAGAACTTGGAATCATGCATACTTTGTTCCAGCTCTGCACTGCATTTCTTTTTGTATGCATTTTCTTTCTCTGTTGATAATCTTTTATTTGTTTTTCGTTGCTCAAAGTATGGTCGACCATCTGCTACTGGGTCTTCGAAGAGAGAGAGAGAGAGAGAGAGAGAGAGAGGAGAGAGAGGAGAGGAGAGAGATGAGAGAGAGAGAGAGAGGAGGAGAGAGGAGAGAGAGAGAGAGAGAGAGAGAGAGAGACAGACAGACAGACGACGACAGAGAGACAGAGACAGAGAAGAGAGACAGAGACAGACAGAGACAGACAGACAGACAGAGACGACAGACAGACACAGAAACAGGGACAGAGAGACAGAGAAAGACAGAGACAGACAGAGAACACTGAGACTATACTGACAGCATGACTAGACCATCATGACTGGGGAGGGGGGGGGGGGGAGAGGGGGTTGGTAATGATGTTTTCAATCGCTTGATTCATTTCGGGATAGCCTAGTGGTCAGAACATTGCGCTCGCCATTTAACGACCGGGTTCGATTCCTGTTGGAGAGAATTTTTACCCTGGAGTTAACATCAGTGCTGACTCCCCTCTCCCTAGAAGTCCTTCGGATGAGACCATAAACCGAGGCCCCGTGTGCGAACACACGCAGAGCGTCTTGCGCACACGTTAAATCCGGTTCCGCTTTTCGTAAGAGTAGGCCATTGTGTGCTAGTGGGAACAGATGACAAGATTTACAAAACTGCGTAGCCTACACACTGGGCCTGGATGTA
>JASPKP010004063.1:7500-10000 GCA_030674155.1 Stramonita haemastoma | reverse complement strand
ATGTAAACCGCGAGTTTCTGGGTTCGTACCCAGCTCGTCCTTTCTTCCCAGTTTGACGAAAAAATCGAACTGAATGTCAAAGTCATTCGGATGAGACTAGAAACCGAGGCCCCGTGTGCGAACATGCGCAGAACATCTTGCGCACAAGTTTAAACCCCGTTCAGCCTTTCGGATGAGCAGGCCATCGTGCCAGTAGGAGCCGATGACAAAATTATTTTTAAAAATCAAAACCAGCATGTACACAAGTGTGTTTAGACACCATCCCTGAGAAAAATCGGGGAGTTGGAGTCCACAGGGCGGCTGGGGGCTGCATATAATTATGTAAATGAAAAAAAAATGAGTAGGCGCTGCACTTGTGGCGATGCGCTCTCCCCGGGGAGAGCAGCCCGAATCTTACTCAGAGAAATCTGCTGTGACAAAAAGCGGTATAAAAAAAAATTCAATAAAATAAATAATAATTTGGAGTGCGCCAAGGATTGTCTACTCTCTCCCACCTTCTTCAACATCTTCTTAGAGAGAGTAAGGGCTGAGACGCTTTAAAATCATGAGGGAACAGTCAGCCTTGGAGGCAGGACAATTACAAACTTACATTTTGCCGACAACATCGACGGCCTAGCTGGAAGAGAGCAAGAGCTAGTCAACTTAGCAAATCACCTTGATGAAGCCTCTTTGGCATACAGCATGCAGATCAGTAGAGAGAAAACCCAGCTGATGACAAATAGTGCCAATGGCATCAGCAATGACATTATCATAAACGGCAAGAAAAACTGAGATCGTCCATAGCTTCAAATGTCTGGGAGCAATAGTACGGGATGAAGGATCAAAACCTGAAATTCTCTCCAGGATAGCCCAGACCACGGCTAGCTGCAATGACCAAACTGAAAGTCCTCTGGAACGACAAGAACATCACCATCAAGTTTATTTTCAAATAGGCCCTTGTCCTCACCCCCCCCCCCCCCCCCCCCCCCCCCCACACACACACAAGCATACCCTTTCCTCTTTAAATTAAAATGGGCTGTGATCGCCAGTGCTACAGGATAAAAAAGCTGACAACTAGCAGGGTGAGTGTGGAGGGACATTACTGCGCCATATACACCCAGTTAAAGGGTGTGGTATAAAGGTAAAAGTAAAGGTGTCCCATAACCTAGGCAGTCGTAGGGAGCGAGGCATCAGAGACCTCAGCTTCTCTTGGGGCCAGCATGTTGAGGGCAGTGCCTATCTCCTCTCCATCACTGCTTTACCTTCCCTGACCCTAAAGAGGGCAGGTATCCATTTACAAGCTGGGTGAACTGGGGGACTATACTGAAGCCAAGGTGCACAAATGGTCACCCATCCTATTGGTAACCACGCTCGACGCTGCTTAACATTGGCCGGGAGAAAGCCAGCGCTCTGACCACCGAGCTATTCCGTCCCCTGTGCAACTACATACAGATTAAAATGGGGGTAAGAAAACCAACTTTACTCTCCTCGCTTGTATGGACGCCCTGGTCAACCATAAGGGTCAGCCCAGGACGGGCACCGCGTTGTAGGAAAAACCACATCAATCACACATAAAATGAGACAAAACCAAAGCCAGATTCCTTAAAACAATCTTGTCCTTCGAGAAGGTGACAGGATGGTTTAGACGTTCGCCTGTCCAACAAATGAACTGTGAAGTTTTGGGTTTGATTCCCAACCTTGCCTTTCTTCCCAGTTGGACAGGAAATTCGAACTAAATGTCAGGTCTTTCGGAGGGGGGGGGGGGGGGGGGGGGACTCTATAAACCAGTGGACCCCTGTGCTTTCAGACTTGTGCAAAACAAAACAATCTATGACAGTTGAAAATAAGAAAAAGCAGGGAGGTACATCCCAACCCTCCTGGCAAAACTTGTGCGTTCAATCCCAACTATAAACGGTCACATACGCACAAATCTTACAACTGGTAAACCTCAGAGCTCTGAACCAGGAACGAAAAAAAAACTGTCTGAACCTCTCTAGATAACTGCATGGC
This sequence comes from Stramonita haemastoma, assembly GCA_030674155.1. Classification (NCBI taxonomy): domain Eukaryota; kingdom Metazoa; phylum Mollusca; class Gastropoda; order Neogastropoda; family Muricidae; genus Stramonita; species Stramonita haemastoma. The sequence continues at coordinate 8,011 of JASPKP010004063.1, read as the reverse complement.
ATAGTCCTTGAAAGATGCTGCAGTAAATGGAACAACTGCATGGCATAGTTCTTGAAAGAACCTGCAGTAAATTGAACAACTGCATGGCATAGTCCTTGAAAGAACCTGCGGTAAATTGAACAACTGCATGGCATAGTCCTTGAAAGATGCTGCAGTAAATTGAATAACTGCATGGCATAGTCCTTGAAGGATTCTGCAGTAAATGGAACAACTGCATGGCATAGTCCTTGAAAATGATGCAGTAAATGGAACAACTGCATGGCATAGTCCTTTAAAAATGCTGCAGTAAATTGAACCACCAAGTGGCATAGTCCTTGAAAGATGCTGCAGTAAATAAACAACTGCATGGCACAGTCCTTTAAAAATGTTGCAGTAAATTGAACCACCAAGTGGCATAGTCTTTGAAAGATGCTGCAGTGAATTGAACAACTGCATGGCATAGTCCTTGAAAAATGCTGCAGTAAATGGAACAACTGCATGGCATGGTCCTTGAAAGATGCTGCAGTAAATG
>JASPKP010004062.1:12500-18387 GCA_030674155.1 Stramonita haemastoma | reverse complement strand
GTGATGCCTGACTGCCCCAAGGAAAAGAAACAAAACCAATACAACATACAGACAACAGAAAACCGACGGGCAAAACAGGCAAAATAAAAAAGGGACAAAAAAAAAAGGGGCAAAAAAAAACCGACACAGATACAGACACGGAGGAGAGAGGGGGAGAGAAAGGAAAAGGGGAGAGAGAGGGGAGAGGGGGGAAGAGAGGGAGGGGAGAGAGAGAAGAGAGAGAGAGAGGGGAGGGGGAGGGGAGAGGGGGGAAGGGGAAGAGAGAGAGAAAAAAATGGAAAAAAAGGGGGGTTTAATCCGGGCAAACAGCCCTCAGTACGTCTACAGCATTCCTGCACGCGTCAGGGGACCCAAACCCGCCCCCTTTTGGGGCTGTCTTTCGTCCCCGCCTCCCACGCGACGTCACTTTCCGGCCGGGGGAAGCCCCTTAAACCTTTACCACCCGGGTTTCTTTGCAAGAAGGGGGTAAAAGGTGAAGAAGGGGGCCCCGGGCTTTGGGGAGGGGGGGGGGGGGGGGGGGGGGAGGGGGGGAGAGAAAAAAAAAAAGACTTTAAGAGAAAAAAAAAAAAGAGGGCCCCAAAATCGATATAATGATTAAACCCGATGGTTTGGGAAATAGATGGTGGATGGTTTAAATTGATTGGTGATTTTGGTTTTTTGGGGTGGTTGGCTGGCGGGTTTTGGGTTTTTTTGGTTTGGGTTGGGTTTGGGTTGGATGGTTATTTTGGCTGGCCGGCTAGCGGTTCTTTGGGTTAGCTTGCGGGTTGGTTTTTTGGGTTTTTGGTTGGTTGGGGGGGTGGGGGCTGGCAGCTGGCTGGCGGGTTGTTTGGGGTTTGGTTATTTAATTAATTAAATAAACTGATTTTATTTTTAGTGTTAAACTTGATGTTCACCAATAGTGAGTTTTTGCCTATGCGGCTTTTTTTAAACCCATCGTAAAGGTACCCGCATTCCACCTTAGGGCCCCGAATAGATACGCAGGTATCCCTTGGAAATATTCGAATTCGAATATTGGGTAAACATTGATATTCTTTTTTTCAACAAGCCATCTATCCGGAAAAAACCCTCCCCAAATCATTTAACGAAAAATTATTTTTCCCGCGCCCGCGCGCGCGGCCCCCGCGCGGGGCACGCGTGTGGTGTGTGTGTGTGTGTGTGTGTGTGTTTTTTGTGGGGTGTGGTGTGTGTGTGTGGTGGTTCTGACATGTTTCTCGAGATAAAACTCGTTTTTGTGACTTCCCTCTCTCTCTCTCTCTTTCTCTCTCTCTCTCTCTCTCTCTCCTCTCTCTCTCTCCTCTCCTCCTCTCCTCTCTCCTCCTCTCTCTGTCTTCTGTTCTCTCTCTCTCTCTCTCTGTCCTCTGTCCTCTTCTGTCTCTCTCTGTCTCTCTCTGTCTCTCTCTTTTTCTCTCTCTGTCTCTGTGTCTGTCTGTCTGTCTGCCCTGTCTCTCTCTCTGTCTTGTCTCTCTGTCTGTTGTCTGTCTGTCTGTCTGTCTGTCTGTCTGTCTCTCTCCTCTCTCTCTGTCTCTCTTTTCTCTGTCTCTCTTTTCTCTCTCTCTCTCTTCTCTCTCTTCCTCTCTCCTTCTCTCTCCTCCTCTCTCCTCTCTCTCTCCCCTCTCTCCCTCCTCTCTCCTCTCTCTCTCTCCTCTCTCTCCCTCTCAACAGAAACTTTTTCCGGGGGAAATCCAGACATACCCACAACAAAAAATTAAATTCTTCGGGAAAAATGAGGAGGCTTATTGTAAAAGCAGACGAGTGTGTGTTGTGTGTGTGTGTGTGTTGGGTGTGTGTGTGTGTGTGTTGTGTGTGTGTGGTGTTGTTGGTGTGTGTGTGTGTGTGTATGTTTGTGTGTGTGTGTGTGGGTGTGAAAGTGTAGTGTATGAGTTGTAGGTAGTGTTAGTTGGTAGGGTAGTGTAGTTAATGTGTTGTATGTGTTGTGTGTGTGTGTGTTTGTTGTTGTGTTGTGTGTAGGTTTGTATTGTTTGTAGTGTATGTAGTGTGTGTGCAGTGCAGTGTAGTGCAGTGTAGTGTAGTGCAGTGCGTGCAGTGCAGTGCATGTATGGTAGTGTAGTGTAGTATAGTGTAGTGTAGTGTAGTGTAGTGTGTAGTGTAGTGTAGTGTAGTGTAGTGTAGTGTAGTGTAGTGTAGTGTAGTGTAGTGTAGTGTGTGTGTATGTGGGTATGTGTGTATGTGTGTATGGTGTTTGTGTGTGTGTGCGTGCGTGCGTGCGTGCGTGCGTGCGTGCGTGTGTGTGTGTGTGGTTTTCCAGTCCCAGTGTGCATGGAGTTTTTTCATTGTTGTCATCCGTTTTCCACCGGCATACAATGGCCTATTCTTCCGAAAAGCGGAAACGAATTTTAATTCGTGTGCGCAAGATGTTTCTGTATGCGACTCTGTTGGTGTGTGTGTGTGTGTGTGTGTTGTGTGTGTGTGTGTGTGTGTGTGTGTGTGTGTGTGTGTGTGTGGTGTTGTGGTGCGTGTGAGGTAAAGAATGTAAAGCATTCAGCTTTCATGCCTCCCAACTAGCGCAAAAAACGCCCCACCCCCTCTCCCACCTCCACTCGCTCTCCCCTCCCCCCTCCCCCCTCCCCTCTCATTGTTAACAGTCTTAACATTCCGCTTTGTGTATGTCATCGAGTAAGGAAAGTTTTGTGAAGACGAATTGATTGATTGAGTGATTGATTGATTGATTGACCGACTGATTGATGGATAAATGGATTGATGATTGATTGATTGATTGATATGACCGACTAGTTGATGGATAAATGGATGGATGGATTGATTGATTGATTGATCGATCGATTGATTGATTCTTTCTGTTATTCTTTCATTCGTGGTCTGACAAAGTGACTGCTAGACAGACAAGTTGATTGACTGATTGATTAACCGATCGATTTAATGATTGATTCGTGGATTTGAATTTTTAATCATTATAGTGACTGATTATTTGGTTGATCAAACGATTCGTTGTTTGATTTGAGTGAGTGAGTGATTGATTGATTGATTGATTCGCTGGTTGCTTGATTGACTGATTGTTTTGGTTGATTAGATTGCTTGTTTGATTGACTGTTTGATTGATTGGCTAACTAAATGATTGATGTATCAAATATTTAGTGACTGGCTGATTAATGTGCTTGACTGATTAGATTAGTTGTTTAGTTGGTTGTTGGTTTGGTTTGTTGATTGTCTGCTGGCTGACTGGTTGGTTGGTTGGGTTGGTTGGTTAAATACTTGGATGGTTAACTATTTGGTTGGACGGTTGATCAGTCAACCGGTCAGTTGGTTGGTTGATAAGCTTATTAATTGATTGATTGATTTGATTTTTTTGATTGATCGATCGATTCATTGTTGTTTGCCTACCTGATCAGCTCTTTTTCTCTCTCGGCTTCTTGGTTAATATTCACTTAATTTTTTCTTTTTCTGTTTTTTTTTTGTCAGTCAGAGATCGAGTTATCAACATGTTTTACTGTGTGTTTTGTAGTGCGTGTATCTTTCATTTCTTTTTTCCTTTCTTTTTTTTTCTTTTATTCCAATTCATTGGTCAGTCACTCAGAGAGACAGAATAAACACAATCAGACCAGAAACACACACATACAGACAGACCAACAGACAAACAGACCGATGGACAGACAGAGGAGACGAACAAAAAAAAACAGGCATACAAACAAATAGAGACAGACCTGACGAACAGACGAACAGACCAAACAGACAGACGGACAGACAGACACGACAAAGCGAAACAGGCAGACAGACAGCCGAACATTGAGACAGACAGACACCCGACAGACAGACCGACCGAAGAACAAAAACGAACAGGCAGACAGACAGACAAAACAGGCAGACAGAACAACAGACAAACAGACGGATGGCGGGACAGTATGACACTGGCCCCCGGCCCAGTGACGACAGAAAAAGAATATTCACGGCTGTGACGCAAACTGAGTTACCAGTTTCTGTACTCACCTTTCAAGCTGTCATCGTTCATAATATATGTGCGCGACACACTGTACGCCCACACGCGCGCGAGTATGCATACATGCTCGTCGGACAGACACAAAGCAGACACGCAACACGCACGCGCACACACACATACACACACTCGCACGCACGCACACACGCACATGCACATGCCTCATGTACGTGCATGCTAGCCCACACACAAACACACACACATATACACACACGTTCGCACGCGCACACACAGACACAGACACACAAACACAGACACAGACACAGACACAGACACACGCACCACACGCACCACGCACGCACACACACAGACATTAACACACACACACACACACACACACACACACACACACATACACACACACACACACACACACACACACACACACACACACACACACACACACACACACACACCACACACACACACACACACAACACACACACTCGAATACAGAACATCTTGCGCACACGTTAAAACCCGTTCCGATTTTCGGAAGAGTAGGCCTTCGTGTGCCTGTGGAAATGGATGACAAGACTTCCAAAACTGCATACACAGAGAGACTGGATGTAAAATAAAACCACATAAATGTTTATTCCAGTATCCTCGAAATATAAAAAAAAGAAAATTAATACAACTTTAAAATTCAAGCACGCATGCAATCGTACAAACGTAAGTACACCTCCCCTCCACACACACACACACACACACACACACACACACACACACACACACCACACACACACACACACACACACACACACACACACACACACACACACACACACACACACACACACACACACACACACACACACACACACACACACTCACTCACTCACTCACACACATACACACGAATATATCTATATATATTAATGACAGATGGTTAATTGTAAGAAGCAGGCGCATGCCAAACGTATCACACTTAGTCATTCCCTTTGAAAGCTCTCTCCTCTCTCTCTCATCTCTCTCTCTCTCTCTCCTCTCTCTCTCTCTCTCTCTCTCTCTCTCTCTCTCTCTCTCTCTCTCTCCTCTCTCTCCTCTTCTCTCTCCCCTCTCTCTCTCTCTCTATCTTTCTCCCTCTGCTCTGTCATTCCTGTCTGTCCTGTCTGTCTGTCTGTCTGTCTGTCTGTCTGTGTCTTTCTCCGCCTGTCTGTCTGCCTCTGTCTGTTGTTTTTTTTTAATTTTATTTTATACTTTTATATCGAGGATAATGGAATAAGCACTCTTGTGCTTTTTTACATCAAGTCCCCGTGTGTATGCAGTTTTGTAAATGTCATTTGTCTGTCTGTCTGTCTGTCTGTCTCTGCCTGCCTGTCTGTGTCTGTATCTCTCTGTCTGTCTCTGTCTCTCTTTCTACTCTCTCTCTCTCTTTCTCTGTCTGTCTATCTGTTCGTCTGTCTCTCTGTCTCTGACTCTGTCTCTGTCTGTCTGTCTGTCTGTCTGTCTGTCTGTCTGTCTGTCTGTCTGTCTGTCTGTCTGTCTCTAACTTTCTCTGTCTTTCCGTCTCTCTCTGTCTCTCTGTCTCTCTGTCTGTCTGTCTGTCTGTCTCTCTCTCTCTCTCTCTGCCCCCCCCCCCCATTTTCCAGCAGTAATATGAGTGGAAATTTTTCTATGTTGTAATATTTTATTGCTATAGTATGTGTAAAATGTGTCCATGCTTTCTTTTTTCACTGCAATAGTATACGTGAACTTGATCCTTTTTTTCAATTTTTCAGTGCTGTAGTGCCTGGGAAAATTTTCCATGCTTTCATTTTTCATTGCCAAAGTAGGTGTGGAATTTATTCATGCTTTCAATTTTCATGGCTACAGTATGTGTGTTGTATCAATGCATTCACTTTTATTGCTATAGTATGTGTGAAATCTGTTAATGCATTCATTTTTATTGTTATAGTATGTGTGAAACTTTTCCACGAT
>JASPKP010004062.1:2500-5000 GCA_030674155.1 Stramonita haemastoma | reverse complement strand
TTATTCATTCCTTGATGTCCATGTAGCCATCACCAGGAAGCTATGCGTTCAGTGGTCAGAGCACTGCTTTCCCCAGCCAATGATAAGCAGCACTAAGTGTGGTTACCAATTGAATGGGTGACCGTTTCCGCGTCTCGGACACACACACACACACACACACACACACACACACACACACACACACACACACACACACACACACACACACACACACACACACATCTAAACACACACACACACAATCACAATCACACAATCACAATCACACATGTCTAAACACACACACACACACACTCACGCACACACACTCTCTCTCTCTCTCTCTCTCTCTCTCACCACACACACACACACACACACACACACACACACACACACACACACACACCACACACACACACACACACACACATCAAACACACACAGAATCAGAATCACACATATCTAAACACACACACACTCACACACATACATACACACACACTTACACACACACACACACACACACACACACACACACACACAACACACACACACACACACACACACACACACACACACACATTAACATCAGTGCCGACTCCACTCCCCCCAAAAGTCCTGATGAGACTTTGAACTGTGTGGGAACGCACGCAGAACATCTTGCGCACACGTGAAAACCCGTTCCGCTATTCGGAAGCGTAGCCATTGTGTGCTGGCTGGAACGGATGACAAAACTGCATGCACTCGGGGACTTGGTATAAAAAAGCACACGAGTGCTTATTCCATTATCCTCGAAATAAAAGAATATAAAAAAATAAACTCTCTCTGTCTCTGTCTCTGTCTCTGTCTCTCTCTGAGTCTGTCTGTCTGTCTGTCTGTCTGTCTGTCTGTCTGTCTGTCTGTCTGTCTGTCTGTCTGTCTGTCTGTCTGTCTCGTCTCTCTCTCTCTCTCTCTCTCTCTCTCTCTCTCTCTCTCTCTCTCTCTCTCTCTCTCTCTCTCTCTCTCTCTCTCCTCTCTCTCTCTCTCTCTCTCTCTCTCTCTCTCTCCTCTCTCTTTTAAGGTCACTCCACGTCGACAAAAAAAGATGAACAGTCACGTATTACATGTCAATCAAGAATCCGGATCAATAAAGCTTAAAAAAAAAAGATAAAGAAGAAAAAAAAAGGAAAAAAAAGGGTCGGCGGAGGGAGAAGAGTAGAGAAGTGGTACAGGGAGCACATACAAACCCTAAGGGGAGAGGAGGGAGAGGAGGGAGAGAGGGAAGGAAAGGAGGGAAGAAGGGGAGAAGGAAGAGAGAGTAGATAAGAGGGGATTCCCCTAGAGTCAAGTTGTAATTCATAACCGGATCTGATGTCATCGCTGAGTCACTCTCCGGTCTTGAAATCACGTTTTGCTTTTGGCTTGTCCAATAATAATCTTCATCTTAATTTTTTTTTTTAAATAAAAAAAAGAAATAAGAAAAAAAAACAATTAAAAAATATTGTACAAATAATCTTCGTCTTCTTACTCGCTAAGCCGTCTGCCTTACCGCAATAAAAGATACAAGGATAACGACTGATGGTGTTATAATTATTGTTCTTTTTACTCACATAATTATAATTCTTCATCTATTTCCTCGTCACTAAGCTTTTGCCTAAGGAAATGTGATTACCAAGGAAGTGTGTGTGTGTGTGTGTGTGTGTGTGTGTGTGTGTGTGTGTGTGTGTGTGTGTGTGTGTGTGTGTGTGTGTGTGTGTGTGTGTGTGTGTGTGTGTGTGTGTGTGTGTGTGTTGTGTATGTGTGTGTGTGAAGGGGGGTAGTTGGGGGGAAGGGTGGGGGGAAAGAATGAAGGGGGAAGGGGTGATGGGATGAGGGTAGGGTGGGGGAGAGGCTTGTGTGTGTGTGTGTGTGTGTGTGTGTGTGTGTGTGTGTGTGTGTGTGTGTGGTGTGTGGTGATAGTGGTGGTTGTATGTGCGTGTGTGCGTATGTGTGTGGGGGGGGGGATGGGGGGTGGAGAGGGGTTGTTCTGGTGTGTGTGTGGTGGTGTGGTGGTGGTGGTGGTAGTGATAGTATTGTGTGTGCCTCTGTGTGTGAGTGTGTGTGTGTGTGTGTGAGAGAGAGAGAGAGAGAGAGAGAGAGAGAGAGAGAGAGAGGAGAGAGAGAGAAGAGAGAGAGAGAGAGAGAGAGAGAGAGGAGAGAGAGAAGAGAGGAGAGAGAGAGAAGAGAGGAGAGAGAGAGAGAGAGAGAGAGAGAGAAAGGCAAAGGCAAGGCAAGGCAAAATCTTTTTTATTCGAGGATAATAGATAAGCACTCATGTGCTTTTTTACATCCAGTCCCCGCCCTTTTCAGGGAAAACATCAAGATAAAAAGATACTAAACAGTAAAACTATATGCAGTACCAAACAACATAAAGGAATAAGGACATTATACATAATAAGATAATAAAAATGCACACATTCAGAAGACGAAAATCAGAAGCCACAATAAAATGATTTTGATTATAAAAGAAAAAGAGAAGCGTTAATAGATAAAGAGCAACCAA
>JASPKP010004061.1:0-18389 GCA_030674155.1 Stramonita haemastoma | reverse complement strand
CTTTTTTTTTAAAAATTTTAAATTTGTTTTTTTCTTTTTTTTTTCTTAAAAGGAAAGGGGAAGTCATCTTTAATTGAAAGCAAAAAAAGTGTTTGGGAAAATTTGTTTTTTTTCAGACAATTCCATTTTAAAGTTTTTTTATTTGTCAGCTCGTCTATTTTTAAACATTTTGTATGTTTAAAGTTTTCCCTTTTTGTGTTTTTTTTATCAAAAAAAAAATTATATGTAAAATTGTTTCAAAATGTTTATAATGATTGGCCCCGAATTTTGTACCAGTAAATTTTCGGGAAAAAGTTTGTTTGATTAATTTCTAAAAATTTGGGGCCATGACTTTCATAAGTTTTAAAATGTTTAAAAAAAGAAACCCGTGTTTAAGGGGAAAAAAAGTAGTGGAAAAAATAAAGTGACCCTTTACTTCTAAATCTTTTTTGGAAATAAAACCAAGATTCAAAAAAAAATTGAATAAAAATAAAATTTAGGGAAAAATGTTTAAAAAAACTTTGATGAGGAAAACGTAAAACCAGTAAAAAGGGGAAGGTACAAATTTGTTGAAATCATCTTTAAATTTAAACCCCAAAATTTTTAAAAGGAAATGGGGAAAAATATAAAGGGTTTTTAAAATTTTTGTTCTTTTTTTCTAAAAGTTGATTTTGAACATTTTCTGTCGTTGTTGATATTGTTACTGCTGTTGCTTTGGGTTTATTTAATTTGGGGTTGCTATTTTTTGGGTTTTTAAAGGGGGTTTGTACTTTTTCCCGTGTGAAAATGCTGTTTTTTCCTGCTTTTTTTCATTTTGTTTAAAATATTTGTCACGCGTTTTCCCCATGGGAAAAAATTTTGGGTGTTTTCCCCTGGAAAGGCGTCGCCAAAAAGGGGACCCGCCCCCTTTTGTTTCGTTTTGCTTTGAAAAGGTATTGTTTCGCTTTTCAGAGTGTGTTTTTTTCTACAAAATTTTGCCAGTGACATTTTTTAAACTTTGGTTTTCCCCAAAGAAACCGGTGGGAATAAACCGGGGGCCCCCGGAAATTGATGTTTTTATTAGGCCCAATTTCTCCCTGATTTCGTTTTTTTTTTTTTTTTTGTTTTGTTTTTTGCTAGCTTTTTTTTTCAAAGGGAAACTGTATTTGTTTCCCTGCTTTTGTTTTTTCTTTATAGAGATGGATAGACGGAAGAAATGTAGACTTTATTACGATAGTAAAACCAGATAAATAAAAAAAAAAGACAAAAAGATAGGTGGGACAAAACAGAATTAAATAGACAGGACAGATGATAGAAAGACAGGACAGATAAACATAAATAGCAGATAGACAAATAGGTTAGAAATATAAACATAAAAAAGGACAGTTTATTTAGTTTAAATAAATAGATGGATGGATAGTAGAGGGGGAAGTGGAGGGGGTTAGATAGAAGATATTTTTTTTTTATTTATTTATTCTTTTAATTCGGTTATAGAAAAAGAAATCGTGCTTTTTTTAAATCCGCCCCGTTTTGTATGCTTTTTTGTAAATTTTTTTCATTTTTTCCCCAGGCCCAAATGGTATTTACGAAAAGGGAAAACGGTTTTTCCGTGTGCGAAAGATGTTCGGGGTGCGTTGGGCACACGGGGCTCGGTTTAAGTCTCTTTGGAAGATTTTTGGGGGTATTTGGATCAGAAAATGAGGTTAACTTCGGGGGAAAAAACCCCTCGAACGGGGTCGAAAAAGGTGTCAAATTGAAAGGCATGTTTGACTTTTATGCTATCCTTTTTAGTAGATTGTTAGTTCGTTTAATAGTTTAGATGTTTGATGATAGATAGAAAAGGATAGAAAGACAGGACAGCGGGACAAAAGGGAAGGGAAAGTTTAGATAGATGGGTAGATAGTAGATAGAAGATAGATAGTAGATAGGTGATAGTTTGTTAGTAGTTAGTTGAAAGTTTTAAAGTACTTTTCATTTTTGGAACGAGAAATTTTTGTTCGTGGCAGGAATCTTGTTGTGAGTACGTTTAAAGGGTTTGGAACCCTTTAAATGCATTCGTTAATTTTACAGGGTTCTTTGTAATCGCTCCATACTTAGCCAGGGTCATTGTCACTCGTACATACTTAGAAAATGGTCATTGTACTCGCTCCCTATTGGGGCCCGGGTCATTGTAAATCGCTAACACGACTTTAACGGTGGGTTTATATAGGAAAATTTAGTAGATTTATAATCCCAATTGGTAGATACGTAGAAAAATTCCTTTGGGGATGCGGGGAAATTTTTAAATTTTAGATAGCCCTTCTTAAGAGGGATTTTTGAAGGGCATTGATATGGGCGGTCCCTTATTTAAATTTCATTTTGTATTACTTTTTATTTTTTTTTTATTTCTTTCCCTAGGCATCGTGAAAACCCGAAGTTTAGATGATTAGAAGCCCTAAAATTTTAGAGTTAGTGTACTGGTCCGATCATTTTTTTACGTTTATGAATAGTTTGATTTTATTGCTAAATAACTTTTACAATCATCTATTCGTTCTCGTGGGGGGCAAGGAAAAGTACATTGAAAAAAATAGTTTTGGCTTGTTATTCAAAAGATATTTCATTTGTGACGCCCCCCACCACGAAATGATTTCGTTGGGCATTAAAAAATTTTTGGTAGGGATTAAAGGCAGGTGGGGGTCAAGTTGTAATTTTGAGATTTTGTAAATTATTAAATGTATTTGTTTTTTAAACCTTGAAATTTAAAAATTTTAAAGGGTTTTAATTTTTTTAAATTCTTTTGTTTTAAAATGTTTTTTTGAAAATAAGGAATTTAAAAAATTTTACAAAAAAAAATTTCCCCTTTTTCCCCTTTGGGTAATTGCTGTCTATATTTGATTTTTTACTTTGCCGGAATTGCCCGATTTTAAATTTTTTTTTTTTGCTTGTACCCTTTTTAGGGGTTTTAACTTTTTCCCATAAAAAAAACTTCCCCTTAGTGCAAGGCGACCCCTTTTTGTGGTGGAGCGTCACTATGTTTTTTTAAATTATTTAAAAAAGAGTTTCCTTTCCCCAGGGGGTCCCAGTCCCAGTGAAAATTATGGGGGAAAAGATAAATATTGTAAAACCCTTTTTTGGGGGGGGGGGGGGGGGGGGCTTTTGGCCCCGTTTTTTTGGTTTCCCAACGTCTTGTTTGGGAACGTCTAGAGTGGCTCGCGCCCCGGGTCATGAGGGTTAGTTTCGTGTTGTTGCAGAAAAAAAGGGGACGAGGAGTGGTGGGGGGGGTTGGATTCCCCTTCCTGTGTTCTTGTGTTTTTCAATTTGTGGAGATTTATTTTCAGCGACAAAGTATTTTTCCCTCCCCCCTTTTCGATTTTTAAAGGTGCCAGGGGGTCGGGAGTTTGGTCAGTGGTTTTAAATACCAAACTTGTTTTTGTTACGAACACTGTGCGGCGTTGAAGGAGGGTTTCCCTTTCCTTTGACCCGTTCCACTTTTACAGATTTTCCTTTTGGGAACGCGGCAGTTTTTCATAGTTGGGGATGCCAAGATCGACCCAAAGGGGGAGAGGAAGGACACAGTTGAAAGAAATATGAGGAATTCGGGTTAAAAAGAGATGTACTGAGGCCTTCCCCGGGTTTCCCCACTCTTATAATAAAAAGCTGAGGGGCGAGATCAAATTTTGGGGACCCGGGAAAATTTTTTGGGTTTAAAGTGGGACTGTTGTGTTTTTAATTTTTTGGAATTTTTGACTTTGTTTTTAAAATTCCTTGTCAAGAGGCGGATTTTGGGGGTGGAAAGAGGTGGGTTTAAGGGCCCAGGTTTTTCAAGCTTTTTCCTATTAAAATGAGTGATAGTGGGGGAGCAAAGTTTGTTAGATTCCAGTAATGGGTAAAACAAGAATTTATTCGGAGATATTTTCAGTTTAAAACCTGTAGGCAGAAAGCTTCCCATGGTTTAGAAAGGGAAAACTTATTTGGGGGAAAAAATACTTGGTAGATGCTTTGGGTTGTAGATGGTAGACGAAGGACATTTAAGTAGTTGGGTAGAGTAGTCAGTAAATGCCAAAGACAAACTGGGGGTTGGATGTTTTGGAAAATACCATCGGTAGACCCGGGGACTGTTTTAAAGGTACGGGACAGATATTTGAAAGACCCGTTAAAACACATTGGTGGATTTGTGACTGTTTTGGTAAAAAATTTGGGAAATTTAATCGTAATTTTTTGAAAAATTAGACATATAAAGGGTGGTTTCGTAAAATATATAAAGGGTAGTCGTGTATATAAAGGGTAGTTACGTGAATTAAAGGGTGTTGTGGGAATTAAAAAGGGTTTTGTTAAAAAACCCCTGTGGGGAAAAAAAAAACCGAAATTCTACGTGGGTGCTTGCACCCAAACCATTTCCCCAAAAGGGGAGTTCCCCATGGGGACGAAAAAACTCCCCTCTTTTCCACATTTTTAAAGGGTTTGGTTTCGTAAAACTTAAAAAGGGGAGATACGTAAAACCCCTTTAAGGGTAGATCCGTAGAATAAAAAGGGTGGGCCCACGTAGACAGGGTAAAGGGTAGTACGTAGAATAAAGGGTAGATACGTAGACAAAAGGGTAGAAAAAGGAGACACATAAAGGGTTGATAACTTTGAATGAAAAGGGGTTTAGTAAGTGGGACATAAAAAGGGTTTAGATTGTAAAATAGTTTTTGAGTCTTAGGAAAAAGATAAATACATGAAACACATAAATGATTTATTATGGTACTTGAATGGACTTTGATTGCTGGTTTTTTTTGTTTGTTAAAACCCTTTTATCCCTTTGTTTCCCCAATTTTCGTAAAAATACTTTTTAGCTTAATAATAATGGGTTGTTCTAAATTTTTGGGGAGTGATTATGAAAAAAAAATGTAATCATAATTTTGAAGGGCCCTTTTTGATTACTTTAGAGTGGTGAACGGTACGAGGGAAAAGGGAAAAACCCAAACATTTTTCATCAAAAATTTAAAACCCCATGATGCTGAGGTTTTTACCAAAAACAATTAGTGACCAAAGGGTTTAAGATAAAAAGGTTTTACTGATGTTAAAAGGGGCCCAATTTAGGAAAAGGTTAGCAAAACTGTCTGTTGTGGGGGGTCCCAAAACCCTCATAAAGATTTCTTGAATGAAACTGGAATCGTTTCCCCCCTTCAAGAGGTGTTTTTACAAATCACCCATTAGAAATTTGTAATGTTTTTTCCCCCTTAAAAAATTGTTTTTTTTACAGGGCAAAAAAAAAGGTTTTGGGCCCCAAAGTGGGAAAGCGATAGAAAAAAAGCTTCGGCCAAAGTGGAGAGATAGAAGAAAAGCTTAGAAATTTTTGGGGGCAGATAGAAGAAAGCTCTGGGCCCCAAAAGTGGAGGGGATAGAAAAAAAGTTTTGGGGCCCAATTTGGGAGATAAAAGAAAAGTCAAAGGCCCCAAAGGGGAGGCAAAAGGGTAAAAAAAGGGTTCGATTAAAACCAGAAACTTTTTTTTTCCCTTGAGGATTGATTCCCTTAGACCACTGTGGTAATCATGATATAGATGTTGTCACAGAGGTAAATTGTAGTTTTCCCAATTTTTTTTTGGGGAAGTTTTGAGGCCCGGCCCTTTTAAAATAGGCCACATGAAATTGCAAAGGGTCCACTGCACTCGGGTGATGCCTGCCCATTCCCCTCATTTTGGGTTTAAACCCGAGGGAGGTTGTGGGGTTTTTTTGTATTTCGTGTTTAATGGCTGGTTTTTTTTTTTTCTCTTTGAAAAAAGAATTTTTAACGTGTGTATTTGATGTCCCGGGGTGGGGTGTGTTTTAAAAAGGGAAAAGGTAAAAAGGTTTCTTGTACATGCTGAGCTTTGAAAAACCCCTAATTGATTACAGTTGTGTTTGTAACCCCCAGGTGTTTTTTGGTTTTCTACGGTGTTTTTTGAGATTTGAACCGGAAAAATTTGGACTTTTTACGATAAAAAAAAATGGTCGTTTAAACCCATTTTGGAGTGCCCCCTTAAAGTAGCAAAGATTTTGGGAGAATATAAGGGGAGATAGAGGGTGATTGTTCCCTTCTTTAGGAAGTGGGGAAAAATATAGAAAGTATAATACCGTGTTCTTTTTCCCTTACTACATTAGCTTAAGAATTAAAAATTTGGTTGTAAAAATTTAGGCTTTTCCTTTTGACCCCTGGAGAATGTTTAAAATTTTTGCGGGGTTTTCCCTCTTGTCTTAAAGTTTTTTTTTTTTTAAAGGAGGGGGATTTTTTTGGGGTTTTTTTAACCCTTTGCTTTGGGGAAAACCCGTTTTTTTCCCATGGGTTTTTTCTAAAATTTTTTTTCGTTTTTTATGTTGAAGGGGAAATTTCGGGTATGTTTCTCATGGCTCCAACACAAGAAATACAATAGTTGGGTTTGGTTGGGAAAAAAAAAATGTTTTTTTCCCGGTAAGTTTGGAGTTTAAAGAGAGGTGTTTTAAAAATAAAAAGTGGCCCTTTTGCAGGGTCAGCTGGGGAAAAGGTTATTCCGCTTTTCGGGGCCCTCGGGAATGGTGAAATCCGTGAAAAATTTTTTGTTTTAAAAATTTTTTTGATTTTTCCCGGGAAGTCAGTTTTTTAAATTGTCGGGAATCTTTCCCCTGGGTGTCCCACGAAATTAATCCTGTTTGAGATAGCCCTGTGGAAAGGAAATAAAAAAGAGTGTTTCCGGCCCCCGGTTTTAAAACAACCTTTAGGTTCACAACAAATTAGGACTAAAATTGTCATGTCCCAACACAAAAAAAAGCCCATGGTTTTTTTTTTTTTTTTCTTTTTTTTCTTTTTTTTTCTTTTTCTTCTTCTTCTTCTTTTTTTCCCCTCCCCCTTCTCCCCCTCCTCCTTTTGCTTCCCCCTTTCTTCTTTTTTTCTTTTTTTTTCTCTCTCTCTCTCTTCTCTTCTTTTCCTCTCTCTCTCTCTCTCTCTCTCTTTTCTTCTCTTTTTCCCCCTTTTTCTCTTTTCTCTTTCTTTGAGTGGCTTTCTTGCTTGGCCCCGGCAAGGGTTTTTTTCTCCATTTGAAAGAAAATTTTTTTTTTTCTTTTTTTAACTATTTTTAATAAAAAATTCCCTGTTTGGGGGTTTCCCCAGTAAACTTTGGAGTGCATGCTAAACACATTGTTGCTGGGGAAAAACGGTTTTTTTCCTTTAAGGTAGAGGGGGCGAGAAAAATAAAATGTTTTTGTGATTTGCTTGAAAAATAATATGTCAGCCTTTTCCCCTGTAACCCCAGTGAAAAATGGGGTGTATCGAAAAAAGTTTTCCATTCAGATGAGGGGAAGCAGAAAGCGGTAAAAAATGTATAGAACAAAAGTGGAAAGAAAATGAATAAAACCGGGTTTAACCCCCTTGGGTTTTTGGGTTTCTGCCCCCCTCAGATTTTGGGGTTTTTTTTACTAAAGGATTTGCAAAAAAATGCTATGGACATTTTTCTATGCATACACCCCCTGCCCTTTTAAGTATTGTCAAGAAAAAACTTTTGAATTGTTAATAAGAATGTCCCCGGGAAAGTGAAAAATTTTCCAAGGGAAAAAAAAGGGTGGGAAAAAAGTTTTGGGTGTGGTAAAATTGTGAATTTTGAAAACGGGGACTTTAAAATTTCGGGTTTAAAAAATTTTATATAAATGGAATTTGTCCCAAATTAAGTGATATGACTTTTGGTGAAAGGGGGAAAAAGGGTGTGAAAGATCAGAGAAGCTTCAAGAATGTAGGGATGAGGGAAAAAATTGGGTGTGGGGAAAGGGGTGGTGCAGAGAGTGGGAAAGGTGGCGAAAATTTGAGGGGAAAGCGGTGTAAAAAATATATGGAAGACAGAGGGGAAAGCTGAAAAAATCAGGGACTTTTTAAATTTTGGAGATGTAATGGAAAATTTTGATATTGTAAAGAAAGTGATAAGGCTTTATGAAAGGAAATTTTTCAAAAGCGTTTTTGATCAATGTGTTTTTGTTTGGGGTTTAAAATTAAATCCCATGAAGAAAATGTGGCCCAAGGGAAGGGACCCATTTTCATTAATAAAAAATGATAGGGAAAACCCTGCCTGGGGGATGTTTGTGGGGTTGGTTATGCTTTGCTTTATTTATGTTTTGTCCAGTATTTGTTTTACAAATAAAATTTTTTCCTTTTCTTTTTTTTTTCTTCTTCTTTTTTTTTCTTTTTTTTCTTCTTTTCCCAAGGGTTTTTTAGTTTATAGGGGAAATTTTTCCAAATTTTTTTCTGGTTCAGGAGAATATCCTCCTATAAATGTCGGTATCGAAGTTTTTCCGTTTTGAATTTTTTTTTCCCCTTTTCCCTGGGAGAGCCCCAAGGTCCCCCTGTGGGGGGGCCCCCTTCCCTTTTTATTGAAGGTAGGAATTCCCAAATCATAAACACAGGGGGAAAATCAAATTCCCAATTTGTTTTTCCCCCCTGGTGCTTTTTTCTTTTTTAAAAGTGTGGGTTCTTTTTAGGGGAAAAAGGGTTTCCAAAGTCCCGAGTGTTGGTTAAAATTTTCCCTTTAAAAGGGGAATTGCCTTGGGGTTTAAATTTTTCCCCGTAAAACGGGGAAGAAAGGGGGAAAGGGCGAAAATTCGAACTTAAAACTTCAGGTTTTATTTGTTAGGCTGTAAATGTCTTTAACAAAAATGCCTATTCCTTCCCATTTGATATCTGTTTCAGGTTTTTCTATTTTTCCCTCAAATTTAAACCCTTTTGGGTTGGATACGTTTAATTGTAGCATTGATTAACAAATAGTGGTTTCCTAATGGTTAAAAGGATATTTCATTAAAAATTTTCCCGGGAGAAAAGTAGCAGAAAAAGGGATTCTGAATAAAAGTTACATGTTGTCTTAAAAGGAAAGGCGAACTAATTTTCTTTCCCAGTAATTTTGTGTGTGCTAGTTGATTTTTTTAGTTTCCCCATAGGGTTTAGGGGGTAAGGGGATTGTTTAACCAACCGGGGGTTTCAACCCACGTTTTCCGGACTGTTGATATTTTGATTTTTCTTTTCTTTTTGAAAAAGTGGAAAAATTTCCCGGGGAAAAATCAAACCCCCAAAAGTATGCACTTGTTTCCAGTCCCACCTTAAAATTTTGCTCAACATGGGTTTTGGGAATATTTGTTTGAAAATGTTTTGGGGGGTTTGTTTGGAGGGAAACCCGAAGATAAGATTTTAAGATTTAGTAAAGTTTCCCCAACATTCTTTTTAACATAAAACACCCAAAATGTTGTCGGAAAGAAGGGGTTTGGGGTATCGGGAGATTAGGGGCTCCCTCCCGTTGAATGATTTTGGGGGGGGTTTTTGTTGCTAATTATAAAAATTTAATTCCCTTTGTGTACTTAAACCACCCCGCCCCCCCTTAAACCCTGAGACTCCCCCCCCCAAAAAAATTCCCCTTTACAGTTAGTTTTTTTAAAATAAAGTATTGAGAAAGAAACCATTGCGGGCAGGGAAACCACAAACACCAAAACACGCCACGGGGATTGTACGGAAGACGTTTTTAACAACACCCCCCCCCAACAACACAACAAAACACACAACACCCCCCAAACACCCAACCAAACCAAAAACCACAACCCACCCCGGAGTGAATAAAATTGCTTTGTGAGTTAAAATATATTATAGCCACAAAAAAACTTTATTAAATATGGAAAACAAAATTACCCCCCCTCCCAAAATTTTCCCCTAAAAAATAAAAAAAACTATAAAAATTTTTATAACCCCCCTATGGGGAAACAAAGAGTAAAAAGAAGGAAAAAACTTTTTTAACCCCAGGCCCCCCATCCCCCCACCCCCACCCCACCCCCCCCAACCCGACCCCTATATTCTTTTTTGGGGGTTAAATGGAGAAAAATTGAGTTGGGCATTGGGAAGCATGAAGTGCTGGGGCGGGGCCCAGACGGTACAATGAATAAATTGGATTTTTGCTAAAGGGGTCCCGATGATTAAAAACCCCAAATTAAAAATTTTTGGATTTAAAACTAACCCCCAAAATTAGAAAGTGCTTTTATTTCGGTTCCCTTGGTATGGGGTTAAAAGGGATAGCAAAAAAATTGTTTTTTTTTTTCGGAAAATTTTTTGGGTTTTTTGTTTTTTTTTCATTGGTAAAAATTTTGAAGTGTTCCGGTGGGTTTTATTTTTCCCTTAGCTTTTAATTTTATTTATTTTTTTATTCTATGTATTTTTTATTTAAAGAAAATGGAAAACCCCACTTGTGCTTTTTTTTTTACATCCATAATTGATGCATTTGTAAACATTGGTTAATTACCCCCGGCTTTACAATGGATTTTTCCCGAAAAGGGACGGGTTTTTAAACTTTGTGGAAAGTGCTGCAAGTTTTTGGAAAGGTTGGAATCGGGACCTGGGTTTTTAGTTCCCCGAAGGAGACAGAGTTTGGTTTTTTTGTGTGTTTGTGTGTGTTGTGTTTTGTGTTTTGTGTGTGTTGGGGGTTTTTTTGGTGTGTGGTGTGTGTGTGTGTGTGAAATTGTTTGGATGAAAGAAAAAAAAAGTTTTGAGAAATTTAATTTGTTTAAAATTTTTGGTTTTCCTTACAAAGGGTTTGGGACTTAAGCAAAATGTAAAAAAAATTTAAAGAAGGTACAAAACCCCAAGCCCCTTACTCACTTTTGACAGTGATTTATACGAAAATGTGATGTCCCCAAAAATTTTTGGAATGTAAAAACCCTAGCACTAATGGACAATATTCGTTAGTTTTTTTTAAAGAAATTTTTTACGTGAAAAGCGTTAGAACTTTGAGTTCACGGGTTTAAAAGGAGAAACATTGTTGTTTTTTTAAAAATATATTTTCGTGAAAAGGTTTTGCCCGTCGGGTAGGGTTTTTGGGAGAAAAAATTTTAAAGTTTTTTAAAAAGTATATTTTCCGGAAAACCCCTTTAAAAAGTCGAGGAAAATGGTTATGGAGAAATGTCAGAATTCTCTTTAATTTGGCTTCTTTTAAATGATTTTTTTTTTGGTCCCAATGATTGATTTTTAAAATTTGTAATGTTTTTTTGGCCCCAAACGGGGTTTAAATCCTTTTTTTTTTGGGGGTTTTAAAGGGTTTTTTTTTTTAACTTTTTTTGGGACAAAAAGGTTTTTTTTTAAAATATTTTTTTTTGGGGGGGGGGGGTTTTTTTATTTTAAAAGGAGGGGAATTTTTTTAAATTTTTTTTGGGGGGGGGGAAGTGCAAAGGTTGATTTAAATTTTTTAAGGAATAGAAAATTTTGTTCAAGTATAAATTTCAAAAGACAAAATTTATATGAAAGCCTTTAATAGATGTCTGTTATAAAAATTAAAATGGTTCGGGTTTGGGGAAAAAGTATTAACTTGTGAAGGGACCCGTGCACTTTTTAAAATTTTTTTTTGGGTTGTACGTTATTTTTTTTTGGTTTGGGGATTTTTTTAAAAATCCTGGGGAAGTTTGGAATGTGTTCCAAATGGGATATGTATGTTTTGTTTCTAGGGGAGGGTTTAAAATTTTCATTTATCAGGACTTTGTGTCTTAATTTAATTTAAAACTTTACTTCGGTGTTTTTTTAGGTTGTACCTTTTGTATGTTGAAGAAATGAAAATTTTAAATTTTTAAAATTCAAAAAAAAATTTTTTTGTTTTTGCGGGGGTTCCCTTAAAAAATTTTAATTTTGCTTTTTTTAAAAGCAAAAGTTTTTTTTTCCCCAACCCTTTAACCTGTTGAAATTTTAAAAAAAAAGGGGAAAGTAATAGTGCTTGTTTTTAAAAAATATTGCATTGTTTTTTGATTGTATTGTTTTTTTTGTATTTTAAATTTACTACAGGTGTCCCCCCCAAAACTAAACCCACTTTTTCCCTTCCCGTTTTTGGTGTGAAATTTATCTTTGCTACTGCCACCTTTGTCGGAATTTTTAAGAAGACAGTCTTTTGTGTAAAGAAGATGTCTGATTGGAACTCCTTGTTGGAACACCGTTTTGAGATATTTAAAGATTTTTTCCCCGCTGGGATGATAGAATGTTTACCGGGGTTCGGGGCTCTTTGGGGTATGAAAAAATTTTAGTTCTGAAAAATTGGGGAAAAATTTTCCCCTTTTTTCTATTTTGGGTTTTTGTTTTTTCCCCTTCCTTTTATAAATTTTTCCCCTTTTCCCCCCCTAATTGTTTGGTTAGTTGATTTAGCAGTTTTAAGCCCCAATCTGAAATTTATTTTTTTCCCTTTACATGGACCTTTCTTTTCCCCTTAATTTTCTCTTCCCCTTTTTTTTATTTAAGCTCCTGGCAAAATTTTTAAATTTGCTAACTGGGTTTTGGAAAACGGGAATTTCCCCTTCCTTCCCCCCGGTGTTTTTTAAAGGAATTTGGAAATTTTTTTTAGGTATTTGTGGTTTTGTTCAGTGAATGGTTTTGGTAAAGTATTTTTTTGGTTTTGTCCCAAGTCTTTTGGGATGAAAAATTTAATTGAAATGGCCCCGGTTCCCCCCATTTCAAAAACCCTCGTTCCCCCCATTGGGTTAATTTTAACGAAATTTAGTAAGGTTAAAAGGGGTTAACCCCCCGGTTTTAAAAGGTAATTAACCCCGTGCCCGTAGGGGGCGAAGGAAATCGAAAAACCCCAATTTAATTTAAGGGGCCCCCCAAATATTTTATTTTCCCAACCCTTCCCCTTTTTGGTTTTACCCCCCCTTAAACCCTAAAAGGGCAGGTAAAAAAATTTCTTAAAGGGGGTTGAATTTGGGGGGGACTGTTAAAGGTAAAACCCCCCCCCCAAAAATTTGGAACAAACCCCGCGTGCTTAAATTTGATGGGGGGGAAAGCAGGATTGCCCACTGGTTCCAAAACCCTTTTTAATTTGAAAGGAATTTTGTTATTATAGTGTTGTTTTTTTTTTTTGTTATTTTTCAAAATGACAATTTTGGGAAAGAAAAAAGATTGGATGATGAGTTGTTTGAAGGGAGTTTGGAAGGTTTGGATTTAAATGAGGTGGGGTTGTATCCCTTTAATTTTAAAAAAAGGGGGAAAAAAACCGTTGAAAAAAAAACCCAATAAATTTTTGGTTTAAAGTTTGTTTTTTTTTAGTTTTTGGCCCTAATTTAAAAATAGATAAAATAAAAAGGGGAAAGCCAGAAGTTTAGTATTTAAAACCCCAAAATTAAATTTTAACCAACTGAACTTTTTCCCAAAAACCCCGGCAAAGAAACCCCTTCCACCAAAATCCAAATTAAAAAAATTTGGGAAATTTTGGTTTGGGAATAATACAAACAAAAAAACCCTTCAAAAAAATGGGCCAACGAACCCATTTAAACCCAACAGTAATTATATCCCCAATTTTGGAATAAGGGGGGCCCAAAAAACCCTTTCCCCCCTTTAAAACCCCCCAAACATTTGTGTCGTTTAACAAGTGGTTTCAAAAAAAAGATCATTTTTCAATAAATTGGCCTGAATTGGAAAAAAATTTTTTCCCCGGAAAACCCCAAAAATCTGGGGAAAATTGAAAAAATTCAGCCCCGGGTTTTGAAAAAACCCTTCAAAGCAGAAAGACAATCTTTTTGGTACCCAAACCCTATTCCCCAAAGCCCCCAACCACTAATCCCCTTTCCTTTGCCCCCCCCAAATGTCGAAATTATTTCCCCTCTCCCCTTTTCCCCACCATATAACCCTCAATCCCCCCCCTTTTTTGCTCTCCCAGTGGGGTTTAAAAAAAATTTTATTTTCAAAAGTTATCCATCCAACGTAAATACCACTTCAAACCCCCGTTGATTTAAATCATTTTGTTTTAAGATTTTTAACCCGTGCCCCTTTGGGAAAAAACCCGCCTATAAAAACGCCAATTTTTTGTAGAAGAAAAAAAACCTATGACAAATTTTTGCCGTTCCTTTAAAAGATCCCTTGCTTAAAGGGGAAACCCCAAACCCCCCCCCTAAAAAAAAAAGCATGAAAACTTGTTTCCCTTCCTATAGATAAACCGGTTGATAAACAGAAACCCCTAAATGTCCCCCCTGTGGTGCCCCCTTCGAAAAGGTTTTGGTTATTTTTTTTTAAAAAAAGGAAAACTTAATAATAAAAATACAGGGGAATTTGTTTTGGTATATTTTGTAAAAAAAAACCCCCGGTTGCATTGACCCCCAAAAACCTAAACCCCAAAAATTTACAGTTTTAACAATTCAAATTTGTCCACACCCCCGGAAAGAAAGAGGGAAACCCAGGTTGTGACACCCAAAAAAATAACTTATGAGGGGGGATTGTTGAAGGGGGCCCCCGGTAATGGTTTTGGAGGGAGCCCGGAAAAAATATTAGGTTTGGAAAAGTGGGGTTTGGGGTTTGGATTTAAATAGTGTTTTTAATTTGGCTTTTGGGGGGGAGAAAAGAGGGGAATGGTGATGGGGGAATTGGGTATTTTGGAAAAAGTTCTCCCAGCGGGGGGCCGGGAAGGGGTGTGTACAAGTGGAGAAAACAAGGGGTTTGGGAGGGGCGTATTGGGGGGAAACATTTGTAAAAAAAGGGGTTTATTGTCTTGTTTTTTTACCCCCTGTGGTTAAGGCACCCAAATTGGGGGTTTTTTCGGGGGGGGGGAGAGGGGAAAATTTTGTTTGGGTTTTTTTTTTTTGGGGGCCCAAGAGAGTGCAGGTTTTGTATTTTGTTAAAAGGGAGGGTGGATGATGCGGGCGACCGAAAAAGAATTGAATTGTTCGGATGAGGGAAAAAAAGAAGTGACAGTTTGGTGTTGAATCAGGGGGCCCGGTTTACTTTCAAATTTGCGCTAAGTTTTTACGAAATTCGTTTTTAGAGCTGACAAAAAAAGGTTTGGGAAAGGGAATTTTTTTTGAAGGGAGAGCCTTTTGTCGGGGCCTTTTAGATCCTTTCCCAAAGGAAAGGGGGTTAGGGGGAATTTGAGAAATTCCCCCGTTTCTATTGAAGGGGGGGGTTGGGAATGGGGGGGTTTGTGTTTTGGTGTAAAGAAAACCCCCTTGGTTTTTGCCTTTTAGTTTGTTTTTGTTTTGTTTTCCTTCCAAAAGGTTGGATGTTTAAAGAGTGGTCTTAATTTGCCCCAAAAGGAAGGACGCTTTTAGGGGTGCCCCGGTTTAAAATTGGGGGTAGTAAAAATAAAGTGAAAATTTGTTGAGGGGAGGGATTTTATTAAAGTGGAGCCTTTAAGAGGGGAAAGGGAAGAAGGGCCCAAGGAAAAGACCCCTGAGGGGAACCCCCCATTCCCCCCCGTTTGGAGGTGTTGTTTGGAATTTGTTTTACCCCCAAACTCGTTTTTGGCCCCCGGTTTTAAGGTTGAAGTAAACCAGGTGAGGGCTGTCCCTTTAATGCCCAAACATTTTTTGGAGATGGGGAGAAAAATTTGAAGGTTATGTGTAAAAATAAGAGATAATTCAAAAGAGTGGAGAAGGGGATTTTTTAGCCCAGAAGATGGGAAGCTTTTTTTGAGTTTAAACCAGGGGGGTTTTCGGTGCTGTGGTTGACGCCTAGGCAAAACTGAAAAGGGGGGAAGGGGTTAATGCAAGAAGCAGGGTTTTTAAAATTTTTTCCCCAAAAATTTTGGCTTTTGAGTTTAAAAGGGGCGATTAGGCGGTTATAGTTCTTCGGATGTTGGGGGGGTTTGGGTCGGGTTGTTTTTTGAAAAGGGTTTTTGTGAAATTGATTTTTTGGGGTTTTTTAAAATTTTTCCAAAAAGTATTTTTTAATTTTTATTTATATTAACGTAATGCACCTGAATAAAAAGAACTTAAAAATGTTTTGTGTGGATGTTTGTGTTTGGGGATGTTTTAAAGGGGCCCGGGCTGACGCTACCCAATCCCCAAGGTCTGTTTTCCCTGCAGTGGGGTTTAAACCCTTCCCCTAATTGCCGGTGGTAACGAAATGGGGGGTTTTTTCCCCTGTTTGGGTCTGAGGATGGAGTCAGCTTCTTCTTTCTCTGATTGTGGGGGAAATTTCCCCCTTGGGGAAGGAAGCGTGTTTTCCCGTTTAACATTTTTTTTGGGAGATTCTTTTGTTTTGAAAAAGGTTCCCTCTTTGTGGAGGGGTTTTGGGGGAAAATATTTATGGCATTTCCCCCGGTTTCATTGTCACCTTTGGCCGATTTGATTTTTTCCCCTTTTAATTCGGGTTGAAAAACCCCCCTCTTAGTAAAATTCTTCCCCCCCATTTTTCCCTTTCTTTTTTTTTAAGGCCCCATGATGAAAGGTTTTGTTTGGGGGGTTTGGGCCTTTAAGTGTCGTTTTTCTCCGGATTTAAAATTTATTTTACCATAAGGTTTTTCCCTTTTAAAAAGTTTCATTTTTTTTCCCTTTAGACGGGTGAGGGAAAACCTTCTCTAGGGGGGGGGGGGGAAATGTCTTTTTTTCTTTAAATTTTTAAATTTAAATTTGTAAGTTTTTATGTCTTAAAAATTTTTTTTTTTTAATTTCCACTTTAGGTCTGCTAACATTTCAAAACCCAAGTGTTTTTAAGCCTTTTTTTGGTTGTTGCCATCAATTTGCTTGTGTGGGGTTTCCTTTCCCCGTGTTGTTTTTTTCTTTGGGTTGGTTTGGGGGGCCAAAATTTCAGTTGATGCCCCCACACTGAGGGAAATAAAAATTGCCATGTAGAGTAGAAAAGGGGGCAAAGTAAAAGCACTGTCCCCCGGCCCCTTTTTTCCCTTTTTGTCAACACCCCGAAAAACATGGCCGTTTTGAATTTTGCCCCCTTTTTACCCTTGAAAAACGGGTTAAAAGGGGCAAAAACCCCCACACTGCCGAAATGCTATGGGGGAAAAACCGGATAGTGCCCCAGTCCAAATTTGGCACATTTTTAGCACGGGGATGAGATAAAAAATAGCCCAAATTTTTAAAAAAAGTTTAGAGTTTGGTGAAAAAAAACACCTTTTTTGGGAAACCCCCCCCCCCCCAAGAGAGGAAAAAGGAAAAGGGGGGAGGAGAGGGGAGGGGGGCACATACACTAAGGTTCCACTGTACGCCCTAAAACCAAAACCGTTTACACAGGTGCACGGAGTGCTCGCAGGCCCAGTGTGCTTTGGTTTACCCTTTTGTACTTGGGATTGTTGCCCCCAGGTTGGATGAAAACCTTAAGCCCCTTTGGGTTAAAGGGAAAAATTTTCCCCTTTGGGTTTTTTTGTCAAATGCCCCCCCAATTCAACCCTCCCCCCGGTTTGGGATAATTGGGTTGCCCTGGAGAAAAGGCCCCAAAATTTTGCGCACTTTTTTAAAAACCCCTTGTTCGGCCTTTTTAGTTTTTTGGTTTTTGTAAACTGGGGGAAAAACAAATGAAAAAATGTTTAAAATGATTAAAAAATGGATTAAAAAAAGAGGCACAATAAAGTACATCCTTTTTTAAAAAATAAATGAATATTTTTCAAACAAACCCCCAACCGCACCCCCACCAAACCACCACCCACCACCAACCCAACACAACCACACTTATTCTCTTGACCCCCAAATTATTTCAGAAATTTGCTGAGGATACCTGATTGTGGTTGTACCATAGGGGTGTTTTAATTATGTTTTTTTTCAACAGTGTTGACCATGTCCTTTGTTTCTAACACCCTTTTTTCCCCGCCCTCTGTGTGACGGGGGGTATGGTTCACTGCCCAGGAAAACTGTGCTGCTTTTCTCCCCCCACAATCCTCCTTTGCTGTCCCCGGGGCTTTGGGGATAGAAACACACTTTGGTTATTTTTTTTTTAAAATTAGAAATATGGTTTTTAAGATTTGTGCGTGGGTGTGATTTTTGTGGTTGGCAAGGCTTAAACACATGTTTTCACGGGTTTTTGACTAGCCCCAGTTTCCCCAATAATAATTGTTTCAGGGGGAAAGTTTGAAGCCCTTTAAGAGTTATTTATTTTTTTTATTATTATTTTTAAATTCTTTTATATTTATTTATTTCTTTTTTATCGGGATAAAAAGGAATTTAAACAATCATGTGCTTTTTTCATCCGGTTCCCCCTGTTTTATTTCAAGTTTTTGTAAATTTTTGTCATCTGTTTTCCCCCCCGGAAAACGATGGTTTCCCCTTTCGGAAAAACGGAACAGGATTTAACGTGTGGGGCAAGATGTTTGCGGCGTTTGCACACGGGGGCCTCGGTTTTTAAAAACTCATCGAAGGGGGTTTTGAGGAGGTGGGGGTTTAGCATTGATTTAAAATTTCCCGGGTAAAAATTTCCTTTGAACCCGGGCTTGAACCGGGTCGTCAAATTTTCCAGTGCAATGTTTGGCCCCAGGCTAACCGTCCCCCGAGTTAAATTTAGGTTTTAATTTAAAATTAAAAGTTTTAAAAAGTTAATTTTTTTTGTTTGGGTTTTTCTTGCCACAAATTTTTGGAAGCATTTGGTTTTTTATTAATTTTGTCTTTTTTTATAGCTTAAAACCCGGGTTAATTTTAAAAAATTTTTTCGGGGGTAGGAAAGATGAGGAGGTATTGGCGAAAACTTAAAAAAAAAAAAAGAAAAGAAAAAAAGGGCCCGAAAGTAGCGAAAAAAAAACCCAAAGTTATTCAGC
>JASPKP010004060.1:7500-10000 GCA_030674155.1 Stramonita haemastoma | reverse complement strand
TGTGTGTGTGTGTGTGTGTGTGTGTGTGTGTGTGTGTGTGTGTGTGTGTGTGTGTGTGTGTGTGTGTGTGTGTGTGTTTCTCGGTTGGTTTACTTTATTTTGTTGTGTTTTTCCTTTTATTAAAAAAAAATATTGGTGATGTACAGCAGTTCATAATTTTTGTGACAAACATTGTGTTTAGAACCGTAATGACAATAAATTCGCAGTGCCTCTCTGTCCTCATCTCCCTCTCATATTACTTATGATTTTTTTCGTTCATTTCACTCTTTTATCTCCGGAGAAACATGAAGGGCTTTTAGTTTGGGTTGGGTTCATTTTTATTATTAATCTTCAATTTAAATTGTGTGTAACTGAATGTTATATCTGAATGTGTGTAACTGAATGTTATATTTGGATGTGTGTAACTGAATGTTTATTTGGATGTGTGGATGAGTGTAACTGAATGTTATATTTGGATGTGTGTAACTGAATGTTATATTTGGATGTGTGGATGTGTGTAACTGAATGTTATATTTGGATGTGTGGATGTGTGTAACTGAATGTTATATTTGGATGTGTGTAACTGAATGTTATATTTGGATGTGTGTAACTGAATGTTATATTTGGATGTGTGGATGTGTGTAACTGAATGTTATATTTGGATGTGTGGATGTGTGTAACTGAATGTTATATTTGGATGTGTGGATGTGTGTAACTGAATGTTATATTTGGATGTGTGGATGTGTGTAACTGAATGTTATCAACACTATTCTGGGTGATGCTGTTACAGACCAAGTACCTGCTGGCCTGGGCATACAGCGGAACACAGCCAGGATTCGACTTCTTGTAAAACAAAATCCCTGTTACGAGCCTCAATGAAATTTTGGTGTGCTTCACTGGAAAAATAGATGATAAGATAAGTCTATTTTTGTGCATGTTCAGTATATTGCATTGGGAGATTGGGGCTGTTACATTTTAAGAGGTGCACACTGTCGTGTTTTTCACGAACACTCTTTACACCATAATCACTGTTGACAATTTATGCTGGCTCAATATCGTTTAGGACATGTGGAATAATCTTCTTCAGAACTTTTACCGCTTTCTTCAAACGTAGTCTATATTTCAGCGTTAGCTTCAGTCTTTAAAACGTAGCTGTAAACGGATACCTGCCCTCTTTAGGGATAGGGAAGGTAAAGCAGCGAGGGAAGAGGAGATGGGCGCCGCCCTCAACATGTTGGCCCCTGGAGAAGCTGAGGTCTCTGATGCCTCGCTCCCCGACGACCGCCTAGGTTATGGGACACCTTTAACTTTTTAGTTTCATTCTTTTCCAGGTCAAACATTGGTAGCGTCTCGGCGTCACTTAAACGTTTTTGTTTTGTTTTAGGTTAGTTGTTGTTGTTTTGGGGGATTGTTTGTTTCTTTTTTTTTTTACTAAACATTTTTCTCGCCATTAACACTTCAAACTTCGGGAAAAACATTAATGTACATAATGCGTGTACTGGTGTAATAAGGGAAGTAACTGTTCAGTGAAAACCGAAACAAGGAAAGAGGTTTTGTACCTTTACCATCGAACAGCGCACATCTGTCTAAATGCAGCATATGTACCGGTGTAACACGCTCAAAACACTACCGTGCAATACAGACTACTGTAGGGATTTGGGCGTAAGGCTTTCATGCCATAACCACTACCGTAGTGACTTTTGCACATGCTGTAAACACTACCTTAGTGACTTTGGCGTACGCTATGAACACTATCTCTAAGCTAAAAAACACTACCGCTTACAGGCCAGATTGACTACCCACGCCAAAAACACTGTCGTCATTCGTCAATAAACACTACTGCAGGTTGTTTTCGTGGTTAAAACATTATGCTGAAAACACTATCCCAGTATTTTCAAGACTAGTACCTTCGGCAGAAAACGCTGAATCTCTTACCTCAGCTAAACACTCTGAGAACACCAAAGGGGAGGATTACCTGTGCCACCGTTTTTGTTGGTTAATCCCGCTACCTGGGCAGTCGCACTCCGTCTTCGTGGATTTTTTGGGGGACAGTAGAGTCTGCACAGAGGTTGACCCTGGAGGAAAATTCCCCCTTTGACCCAGGCAGCAAGCAGGGTTCGAACCCGTTACTTTCTGTTTTCGAATTTGGTGTGTTATCCACTAGGCCACCCGGGCTCCCTATACAGATTTGAAACCAAAACATAGCACTGACAGATCAAGGAATAGATCACAAACATTTATTACAATAAATGGCCTACCGTAAGACATTATCGACTTCTACAGCAGAAATACTTACCCCATAAGCTATTTGCAATTTTTTCAGATTCACATTTTCTCGCAAAATGTTCAAAAGGAATAGTCACAATAATTTTAACCATAATGCTTTATGTGGGTTGATGTAGTATTCCATAAAGTAACGAGGTGAGAGTAGCACTTTTGACGTCACGACAGTAGTTTATTTAGCATGGTCATTGATCATTGATCGGGATAGTGTTTTTTAGCATACTTCAATAGTCATTTT
>JASPKP010004059.1:12500-18390 GCA_030674155.1 Stramonita haemastoma | reverse complement strand
GGAAATTTTAAATGCGTAGGTGAAGCCTTGGAAATTTGGCCAAAGAGAAACGATTTATTTTCTAAAACTTTTTTCTCTTACTCTCTCCGCTTCTTTACCATGCAGTAATCAAACCCTGTAATACAGCGTGCACACACTGCCTTCGGTACAATAACACCATGCTGAAACAACAGCAAAAGCAAAACAAACAGCATCAAGACAAAAAAGAAGAAGAAGAATGCGAAGAATGCAAAGAAGAAGAAGAAGAAGAAGAATGCAAAGAAGAAGAAGAAGAATGCAAAGAAGAAGAAGAAGAAGAAGAAGAAGAAGAAGAAGAAGAAGAAGAAGAAGAAGAAGAAAGGAGGAGGAGGAGGGGGAACGAGGAGGAGGAGGAGGAGGAGGGGAGGAGAAGGAGAAGAGAAGAAGAAGAAGAAGAAGAAGAAGAAGAAGAAGAAGAGAAAAAAAAGAATTGCAAAGAAAAAGAAGGAGAAGAAAGAGAAGAAGAAGAAGAAGAAGAAGAAGAAAAGAAGAAGAAGAAGAAGAAGAAGAAGAAGAAGATTGCAAAGAAGAAAGAATTGCAAAGAAGAAGAATTGCAAAGAAGAAGAAGGAGAAGAATAAGAAGAATTGCAAGGAAGAAGAAGAAGAAGAAGAAGGAAGAAGAAAAGAAGAAGAAGAAGAAGAAGAAGATGATGATGATGATAATGATGTTGTGATGAACAACGTATTTCTTTTTCTTTTTAGGAAAGGGGTGTTCTTGGGTTTTGTTGTTGTTGTTGTTCATCTCATCATCATTATCACCGTTAATATTCTCATTTTCGTCTTCAAAGTTCTTTTTTTTTTCTTTTTCCCTTTGCCCCCACCCCTACCCCGCCCAATCGCCTCACCCCGTCCTCCTCCCCACCCCTTTCCCTCTCCCACCCCTTTCCCCTCTCGTCACCCCCTTCCCCCTCCCCACATCCTCCCCAACTGTTTCCACTAGCCCTGTAATCTTATTTATTTAATTATTTATTTAATCTTTATATCGAGGATAACAGAATAAGCAATCATGTGCTTTTTTTCATCCGGTCCCCGTGTGTATGCAGTTTTGTAAATATTGTCATCTGTTCCACCGGCACACGATGGCCTACTCTTACGAAAAGCGGAACAGGATTTAACGTGTTGCGCAAGATTCCTGCGTGCGTTCGCACACGGGGCCTCGGTTTTAAAGTCTCATCGAAGGACTTTTGGGGAGAGTAGAGTCAGCACTGATGTTAACTCCAGGAGAAAAATCTCCTCGACGGGACTCGAACCCTAAGCAATTTCCACAACGAGAGAGAGAGAGAGAGAGAAGAGAGAGAGAGGAAGGAGGAGGAGGGAGGAGGAGAAGAGAGATGAGAGAGGAGAGACGTGTATATGAATTATATTTTATATATTTATATATTATATAATAATATATTTTTAATTAATATATATATTATTATATATATATATATATAATGTAATGACATTGCACGCGAAAATCATGGATAAAGAGTCAACATTCCGAAAATGAGATTGAAGCGTAATCTGAAAGAAGAGATATTGTGAACAAGACACACAGAACAGATCATTGAAATATCGTTTTTAATGTCGTAGATACACGTGTTGGAGTCTCAGGTGATGATCAGTGACCCCGTTTTGAGAAAAAAGCCAGTTTTACAGTTTGGCAAAATTCGAAGAGCTTTTCTTTTTTTTTTTCCAACAGGAAAATAGTAATATAAAAATAATATAAAATTATATTGTTATATATATATAGTGGTGTTATAGTGGTTTTTT
Organism: Stramonita haemastoma; assembly: GCA_030674155.1. Taxonomy (NCBI): domain Eukaryota; kingdom Metazoa; phylum Mollusca; class Gastropoda; order Neogastropoda; family Muricidae; genus Stramonita; species Stramonita haemastoma. The sequence goes on along the minus strand of JASPKP010004059.1, from coordinate 16,616 downwards.
TTTTTGTTTTTGTTTTTAAATCTTTGAATAACATCATTCATTGATGAGAATGAGGTTGTAACTGGTTCCTGCAATTGTTTTCTCCACTATATTTTCTCAATTTATATTATATATATATATATATATATTATATATATATATATATATATATTATTTATATATATATATATAATATATATTATTATATATCTGCGTGTGTGTGTATGTATGTGTGGGTTGTTGTGTGTGTGTTGTGTGTGTGTGTGTGTGTGTGTATGTATGTAGGTATGTATGTTTGTGTGTGTGTATGTATGTATGTGTGTGTGTATGTATGTATGTATGTATGTATGTATGTATGTATGTATGTATGTATGTATGTATGTATGTATGAATGTGTGTGTGTGGCGTGTGTGTGTGTGTGTGTGTTGTGTGTGTATGTATGTATGTGTGTGTGTGTGTGTGTATGATTATGTATGTATGTATGTATGTATGTATGTATGTATGTATGTATGTATGTATGTGTGTGTGGCGTGGTGCGTGTGTGTGTGTGTGATGTGTGTGTGTATGTGTGTGTGTGTGTGTGTGTGTGTGCGTGCGTGCGTGCGTGCGTGTGTGTATGTGTGTGTGTGTGTGTGCATGATGGCTACATTGACATGACTAAAAATGTTTTCGCCGGTTTAAAAGAAAACTGAAACGATTGAACTCCCAAAGAAAAAAAACCCACAGCGTAATCTGGCAGAAAAAGAAAAAAATCAAGAAGACGGCAAAAGATCACAGGTTATGCAATCGCGCTTAATAAAAGCATCTGCTTCAAGTTTATGTTTTTGCTTTTTTTTTTAAGTAATCCACCCGCCCCTCTCTCTTTTTCTCTCCCCCCCCCCCTCTGTCTCTCTGTCTCTCCCTCTCTGTCTCTCCTCCCCCCCCCCCTCTCTCTCTCTCCCCCTCTCCCTCCTCTCTCTCTGCAGATATTGACGAATGCCAAACATTGCCCTCTGCCTACTGTCAACATGGCTGCCAAAACCTGTTCGGAAGCTTCCGGTGCACCTGCCCCCACAATGCAACACTCAACTCGGATGGTCGTTCTTGTCACCGTGAGTTCATGCCCTTTGTCAGTCTGCTCGTGTGGGTGGGTGAATGGATGGATGGATGGGTGGATGGATGGGTAGATGGATGGGTGGATATGTGGATAGGTGGGTAGGTGGATGAATGGGTGGGTGGATGGATGGGAGGATGGGTGGATGGGAGGATGGGTGGATGGGAGGATGGGTGGATGGGTGGATGGGTGGGTGGTCGATGGATTGGTGGGTGGGTGGATATGTGGGTGAATATGTGGGTGGATATGTGGGTGGATGGATAAGTGGGTGGGTGGATGGGTAGATTTGTGGGTGAGTGGATGGATAGATGGATGGATGGATCAATGTGCGTCTGGCTGTTCCCCCCCCCCCCCCCTTTATTTTTACATCTCTGTCTGTCTGTCTGTCTGTCTGTCTGTCTGTCTGTCTGTCTGTCTGTCTGTTTGTCTGTCTGTCTGTCTGTCCTGTCTGTCTGTCTGTCTGTCTGTCTGTCTGTCTGTCTGTCTGTCTGTCTCTCTCTCTCTCTCTCTCTCTCTCTCTCTCTCCTCTCTCTCTCTCTCTCTCTCTCTCTCTCTCTCTCTTACGTTCACCTTTCTCTGTCTGTCTTCATTCCTTCATTTCTTCATTCTTTCATTCACTCCTTTCTTCATTCCTGCCTTCCCTCATATTTTGCTCCCTTCCTTCATTTATTTTTTCATATCTACCCTCTCTCCTTTCTTCCTTTATTCATTCATTCATCCATTCATGTATTTCGTCCTTCCTTCCTTCCTTCATTACTTCATTCCTTCATTCATTCACTTATGTATTTCGTCCTTCCTTCCTTCACTTGTTCCTTCCTTCCTTCCTTCATCTATTCCTTCCTTCCTTCCTTCCTTCATCTATTCCTTCCTTCATCTATTCCTTCCTTCCTTTCTTCTTTTCTTCTTTCCTTCATCAATTCATGTATTTCGTCCTTCCTTCCTTGATTCCTTTCTTCATTTATTCCTTTTTCCTCCTTCCTTCATATTTCCTCCTTCCTTCCTTTCTTCCTTCCTTCCTCCCTTTCTTCCTTCCTTCCTTCTTCTTCCTTCCTTCCTTCCTTTCTTTCTTCCTTCCTTCTTCCTTCCTTTCTTCCTTCCTTTCCTTCTTCCTTCCTTCCTTTCTTCTTCCTTCTTCCTTCTCTTCCTTCCTTCTTTCCTATCCTTCTTTTTCTTTCTTCCCTCCTTCCTTCCTCTCCTTCTCTTCTGTCTTTCTCCTTCCTTCCTTCCTTCCTATCTTCATTTATTCCTTCCTTCCCTCCTTCCTTCCTTCATGCAATTCATTATTTCATCCTTCCTTCTTCATTCCTATCTTCATTATTCCTTCATTTATTCCTTCATCATTTATTCCTTCCTTCCTTCCTTCCTTCTTATTCCCTCCTCCTTCCTTCCTTCATTTATTCCTTCCTTCCTTCCTTCCTTCAGTTATTCCTTCCTTCCTTCCTTCCATCTTCCTTCCTTCCTTTACAGTAAAGGAGTGTGTTCCCCGATGTCTGAATGGAGGACGCTGCAGAAACGGGCTGTGTGCTTGTCCTTCTGGATATACCGGAGAATTGTGTGAACAAGGTGATACATGTCTGTCTGTCTGTCTGTCTGTCTGTCTGTTGTCTGTCTATCTATCTGTCTGTCTGTCTGTCTGTCTGTCTGTCTGTTAGTCTCTTCGAGTTTCTCTGCCTGTCTGTCTGTCTGTCTGTCTGTCTCTGTGTCTCTGTGTCTCTGTCTCTATCTGTCTCTGTATCTGTCTGTCTCTGTGTCTCTGTCTGTCTCTGACTCTCTGTCTCTGTCTCTGTCTCAGTCTCTGTCTCTGTCTCTGTCTGTCTGTCTGTCTGTCTGTCTGTCGGTCGGTCTGTCTGTCTGTCTGTCTGTCTGTCTGTCTGTCTGTCTGTCTGTCTGTCTGTCTGTCTCTCTCTCTCTCTCTCTCTCTCTCTCTCTCTCTCTCTCTCTCTCTCTCTCTCTCTCTCTCTCTCTCTCCTCTCTCTCTCTCTCTTTCTCTTTCTCTCTCTCTCTCTGTCTCGTTAAGTATTTTGACGATGACTATGATTCAGATGTTGAGAGTGTTGACTGTGGTGTTGATGTCGTGGTGAAAATGGTGATGATGATGCAGAGAGTGAAGGTGCTGATCATGGATAATTATGTCGATTGCGATGTGGATGTAGATGTTGAAGGTGATGATGGTGACGATGACTGTGATGTAGTTGTTGAAGGGGACGATAATGACGAGAGTGATGATGATATTAACGATGATGTTGGTGATGATGGTGGAGACAGTGATCTATCTATCTATCTATCTATCTATCTATCTATCTATCTATCTATCTATCTATCTATCTATCTATCTATCTATCTATCTATCTATCTATCTATCTATCTATCTATCTCTTAGTCTGGCGACCGTGGGGGCACCCCTGAAGACTTGACAACCAGTTCCCTCCATTCCTCTCTCTGTTCTGCCTTTCTCAGGGTTTTGTTGAGTTCTAGGCCTGCCCATTTGCTGATGTTGTCCTCCCATCTCTTCCTTGGTCTGCCTCTTTTACTTGGCAGTATTGTTTTTGCAAATTCTTTTAATCCTGTGACATGCCCGCACCATTTAAGTTTACGGTTTAGAGATACTATACATTATTATTCTTATTATTACCTATCACCTCCCTCTCAATCCTCTCTTTCCTCCCCCCTCCCCTCCCCATCCTCCACTCTCCTCCCCCACCTATGCCCTACTCCTGCTCCCCCCTCTCTTTCCCCTGGCCGTCTCCTACTTTAGATGAAATAGAAAATGTAAAAAAAGAACAACCCAAACAAAACCGGCATGAACACAGGAAGATAGACAGCACATCTCCTCCAAAGCTTGGAGGATTAGAAGTTAAGGGCACATCTCTGTAGAGATCTGCAATTCCTAACTCACGCACAGCTATATAGTTGATGCCTTCTAAGTTTCGTGACATCTTATCAAACTAGCAATTCCAAACTTTAAAGGTATTTTTTCTTATATCTTATATATATTAGAAATCGAGAAAAAAATCCTCATTCTAAAACATTTTGTTTCACCACGT
>JASPKP010004058.1:0-12500 GCA_030674155.1 Stramonita haemastoma | reverse complement strand
GACCGAGGCCGCCAAGAGCGAAGAAAGCTAGTTTGCCGGGAGGAAAGCTGGTAGGAGTACGCCACCAAAAACAAGCTGTGCGTAAGAAACTAAGGACACTATACAGCAATATCATGCACCAGGGCAAACTGGAGGGTCCCCTGCACATGCGCGCACACAAACAAACGCACTGACAAACACCAGCGCGCGAGCGCGTGCGCGCATGCATACCCAACCCCCTCCTCTAAAATGGTGCCGTTTTGCGCTAAGATGTCACCGGAAGAGCCGTTTTTCAGCCCCGCCCGGCCCCGACTTTTGCACGGTAAAAGATCCCAGGGCAGCAAGACACTATCGCGCCGTATGCATACACTCTCCCCCACCATCTTCCAGATGTGTGGCGCCGGATTCGTGGCGACCCGAGGGCCGCCAAGAGCGAAGAAAGCTAGTTTGCCGGGAGGAAAGCTGGTAGGAGTACGCCACCAAAAACAAGCTGTGCGTAAGAAACTAAGGACACTGTACAGCAATATCATGCACCAGGGCAAACTGGAGGGTCCCCTGCACATGCGCGCACACAAACAAACGCACTGACAAACACCAGCGCGCGAGCGCGTGCGCGCATGCATACCCAACCCCCTCCTCTAAAATGGTGCCGTTTTGCGCTAAGATGTCACCGGAAGAGCCGTTTTTCAGCCCCGCCCGGCCCCGACTTTTGCACGGTAAAAGATCCCAGGGCAGCAAGACACTATCGCGCCGTATGCATACACTCTCCCCACCATCTTCCAGATGTGTGGCGCCGGATTCGTGGCGACCCGAGGGCCGCCAAGAGCGAAGAAAGCTAGTTTGCCGGAGGAAAGCTGGTAGGAGTACGCCACCAAAAACAAGCTGTGCGTAAGAAACTAAGGACACTTACAGCAATATCATGCACCAGGGCAAACTGGAGGGCCCCTGCACATGCGCGCACACAAACAAACGCACTGACAAACACCAGCGCGCGAGCGCGTGCGCGCATGCATACCCAACCCCCTCCTCTAAAATGGTGCCGTTTTGCGCTAAGATGTCACCGGAAGAGCCGTTTTTCAGCCCCGCCGGCCCCGACTTTTGCACGGTAAAAGATCCCAGGGCAGCAAGACACTATCGCGCCGTATGCATACACTCTCCCCCACCATCTTCCAGATGTGTGGCGCCGGATTCGTGGCGACCCGAGGGCCGCCAAGAGCGAAGAAAGCTAGTTTGCCGGGAGGAAAGCTGGTAGGAGTACGCCACCAAAAACAAGCTGTGCGTAAGAAACTAAGGACACTTACAGCAATATCATGCACCAGGGCAAACTGGAGGGCCCCCTGCACATGCGCGCACACAAACAAACGCACTGACAAACACCAGCGCGCGAGCGCGTGCGCGCATGCATACCCAACCCCCTCCTCTAAAATGGTGCCGTTTTGCGCTAAGATGTCACCGGAAGAGCCGTTTTTCAGCCCGCCCGGCCCCGACTTTTGCACGGTAAAAGATCCCAGGGCAGCAAGACACTATCGCGCCGTATGCATACACTCTCCCCCACCATCTTCCAGATGTGTGGCGCCGGATTCGTGGCGACCCGAGGGCCGCAAGAGCGAAGAAAGCTAGTTTGCGGGAGGAAAGCTGGTAGGAGTACGCCACCAAAAACAAGCTGTGCGTAGAAACTAAGGACACTTACAGCATATCATGCACCAGGGCAAACTGGAGGGCCCCTGCACATGCGCGCACACAAACAAACGCACTGACAAACACCAGCGCGCGAGCGCGTGCGCGCATGCATACCCAACCCCCCTCCTCTAAAATGGTGCCGTTTTGCGCTAAGATGTCACCGGAAGAGCCGTTTTTCAGCCCCGCCCGGCCCCGACTTTTGCACGGTAAAAGATCCAGGGCAGCAAGACACTATCGCGCCGTATGCATACACTCTCCCCCACCATCTTCCAGATGTGTGGCGCCGGATTCGTGGCGACCCGAGGGCCGCCAAGAGCGAAGAAAGCTAGTTTGCCGGGAGGAAAGCTGGTAGGAGTACGCCACCAAAAACAAGCTGTGCGTAAGAAAACTAAGGACACTATACAGCAATATCATGCACCAGGGCAAACTGGAGGGCCCCTGCACATGCGCGCACACAAACAAACGCACTGACAAACACCAGCGCGCGAGCGCGTGCGCGCATGCATACCAACCCCCTCCTCTAAAATGGTGCCGTTTTGCGCTAAGATGTCACCGGAAGAGCCGTTTTTCAGCCCCGCCCGGCCCGACTTTTGCACGGTAAAAGATCCCAGGGCAGCAAGACACTATCGCGCCGTATGCATACACTCTCCCCCACCATCTTCCAGATGTGTGGCGCCGGATTCGTGGCGACCCGAGGGCCGCCAAGAGCGAAGAAAGCTAGTTTGCCGGGAGGAAAGCTGGGTAGGAGTACGCCACCAAAAACAAGCTGTGCGTAAGAAACTAAGGACACTTACAGCAATATCATGCACCAGGGCAAACTGGAGGGCCCCTGCACATGCGCGCACACAAAACAAACGCACTGACAAACACCAGCGCGCGAGCGCGTGCGCGCATGCATACCCAACCCCCCCCTCCTCTAAAATGGTGCCGTTTTGCGCTAAGATGTCACCGGAAGAGCCGTTTTTCAGCCCCGCCCGGCCCCGACTTTTGCACGGTAAAAGATCCCAGGGCAGCAAGACACTATCGCGCCGTATGCATACACTCTCCCCCACCATCTTCCAGATGTGTGGCGCCGGATTCGTGGCGACCCGAGGGCCGCCAAGAGCGAAGAAAGCTAGTTTGCCGGGAGGAAAGCTGGTAGGAGTACGCCACCAAAAACAAGCTGTGCGTAAGAAACTAAGGACACTATACAGCAATATCATGCACCAGGGCAAACTGGAGGGTCCCCTGCACATGCGCGCACACAAACAAACGCACTGACAAACACCAGCGCGCGAGCGCGTGCGCGCATGCATACCCAACCCCCTCCTCTAAAATGGTGCCGTTTTGCGCTAAGATGTCACCGGAAGAGCCGTTTTTCAGCCCCGCCCGGCCCCGACTTTTGCACGGTAAAAGATCCCAGGGCAGCAAGACACTATCGCGCCGTATGCATACACTCTCCCCCACCATCTTCCAGATGTGTGGCGCCGGATTCGTGGCGACCCGAGGGCCGCCAAGAGCGAAGAAAGCTAGTTTGCCGGGAGGAAAGCTGGTAGGAGTACGCCACCAAAAACAAGCTGTGCGTAAGAAACTAAGGACACTATACAGCAATATCATGCACCAGGGCAAACTGGAGGGCCCCTGCACATGCGCGCACACAAACAAACGCACTGACAAACACACCAGCGCGCGAGCGCGTTGCGCGCATGCATACCCAACCCCCTCCTCTAAAATGGTGCCGTTTTGCGCTAAGATGTCACCGGAAGAGCCGTTTTTCAGCCCCGCCCGGCCCCGACTTTTGCACGGTAAAAGATCCCAGGGCAGCAAGACACTATCGCGCCGTATGCATACACTCTCCCCCACCATCTTCCAGATGTGTGGCGCCGGATTCGTGGCGACCCGAGGGCCGCCAAGAGCGAAGAAAGCTAGTTTGCCGGGAGGAAAGCTGGTAGGAGTACGCCACCAAAAACAAGCTGTGCGTAAGAAACTAAGGACACTATACAGCAATATCATGCACCAGGGCAAACTGGAGGGTCCCCTGCACATGCGCGCACACAAACAAACGCACTGACAAACACCAGCGCGCGAGCGCGTGCGCGCATGCATACCCAACCCCCTCCTCTAAAATGGTGCCGTTTTGCGCTAAGATGTCACCGGAAGAGCCGTTTTTCAGCCCCGCCCGGCCCCGACTTTTGCACGGTAAAAGATCCCAGGGCAGCAAGACACTATCGCGCCGTATGCATACACTCTCCCCCACCATCTTCCAGATGTGTGGCGCCGGATTCGTGGCGACCCGAGGGCCGCCAAGAGCGAAGAAAGCTAGTTTGCCGGGAGGAAAGCTGGTAGGAGTACGCCACCAAAAACAAGCTGTGCGTAAGAAACTAAGGACACTATACAGCAATATCATGCACCAGGGCAAACTGGAGGGTCCCCTGCACATGCGCGCAACACAAACAAACGCACTGACAAACACCAGCGCGCGAGCGCGTGCGCGCATGCATACCCAACCCCCTCCTCTAAAATGGTGCCGTTTTGCGCTAAGATGTCACCGGAAGAGCCGTTTTTCAGCCCCGCCCGGCCCCGACTTTTGCACGGTAAAAGATCCCAGGGCAGCAAGACACTATCGCGCCGTATGCATACACTCTCCCCCACCATCTTCCAGATGTGTGGCGCCGGATTCGTGGCGACCCGAGGGCCGCCAAGAGCGAAGAAAGCTAGTTTGCCGGGAGGAAAGCTGGTAGGAGTACGCCACCAAAAACAAGCTGTGCGTAAGAAACTAAGGACACTTACAGCAATATCATGCACCAGGGCAAACTGGAGGGCCCCCTGCACATGCGCGCACACAAACAAACGCACTGACAAACACCAGCGCGCGAGCGCGTGCGCGCATGCATACCCAACCCCCTCCTCTAAAATGGTGCCGTTTTGCGCTAAGATGTCACCGGAAGAGCCGTTTTTCAGCCCCGCCCGGCCCCGACTTTTGCACGGTAAAAGATCCCAGGGCAGCAAGACACTATCGCGCCGTATGCATACACTCTCCCCCACCATCTTCCAGATGTGTGGCGCCGGATTCGTGGCGACCCGAGGGCCGCCAAGAGCGAAGAAAGCTAGTTTGCCGGGAGGAAAGCTGGTAGGAGTACGCCACCAAAAACAAGCTGTGCGTAAGAAACTAAGGACACTATACAGCAATATCATGCACCAGGGCAAACTGGAGGGTCCCCTGCACATGCGCGCACACAAACAAACGCACTGACAAACACCAGCGCGCGAGCGCGTGCGCGCATGCATACCCAACCCCCTCCTCTAAAATGGTGCCGTTTTGCGCTAAGATGTCACCGGAAGAGCCGTTTTTCAGCCCCGCCCGGCCCCGACTTTTGCACGGTAAAAGATCCCAGGGCAGCAAGACACTATCGCGCCGTATGCATACACTCTCCCCCACCATCTTCCAGATGTGTGGCGCCCGGATTCGTGGCGACCCGAGGGCCGCCAAGAGCGAAGAAAGCTAGTTTGCCGGGAGGAAAGCTGGTAGGAGTACGCCACCAAAAACAAGCTGTGCGTAAGAAACTAAGGACACTATACAGCAATATCATGCACCAGGGCAAACTGGAGGGTCCCCTGCACATGCGCGCCACACAAACAAACGCACTGACAAACACCAGCGCGCGAGCGCGTGCGCGCATGCATACCCAACCCCCTCCTCTAAAATGGTGCCGTTTTGCGCTAAGATGTCACCGGAAGAGCCGTTTTTCAGCCCCGCCCGGCCCCGACTTTTGCACGGTAAAAGATCCCAGGGCAGCAAGACACTATCGCGCCGTATGCATACACTCTCCCCCCCATCTTCCAGATGTGTGGCGCCGGATTCGTGGCGACCCGAGGGCCGCCAAGAGCGAAGAAAGCTAGTTTGGGGAGGAAAGCTGGTAGGAGTACGCCACCAAAAACAAGCTGTGCGTAAGAAACTAAGGACACTGTACAGCAAATATCATGCACCAGGGCAAACTGGAGGGTCCCCTGCACATGCGCGCACACAAACAAACGCACTGACAACACACCAGCGCGCGAGCGCGTGCGCGCATGCATACCCAACCCCCTCCTCTAAAATGGTGCCGTTTTGCGCTAAGATGTCACCGGAAGAGCCGTTTTTCAGCCCGCCCGGCCCCGACTTTTGCACGGTAAAAGATCCCAGGGCAGCAAGACACTATCGCGCCGTATGCATACACTCTCCCCCACCATCTTCCAGATGTGTGGCGCCGGATTCGTGGCGACCCGAGGGCCGCCAAGAGCGAAGAAAGCTAGTTTGCCGGGAGGAAAGCTGGTAGGAGTACGCCACCAAAAACAAGCTGTGCGTAAGAAACTAAGGACACTTACAGCAATATCATGCACCAGGGCAAACTGGAGGGCCCCCTGCACATGCGCGCACACAAACAAACGCACTGACAAACACCAGCGCGCGAGCGCGTGCGCGCATGCATACCCAACCCCCTCCTCTAAAATGGTGCCGTTTTGCGCTAAGATGTCACCGGAAGAGCCGTTTTTCAGCCCCGCCCGGCCCCGACTTTTGCACGGTAAAAGATCCCAGGGCAGCAAGACACTATCGCGCCGTATGCATACACTCTCCCCCACCATCTTCCAGATGTGTGGCGCCGGATTCGTGGCGACCCGAGGGCCGCCAAGAGCGAAGAAAGCTAGTTTGCCGGGAGGAAAGCTGGTAGGAGTACGCCACCAAAAACAAGCTGTGCGTAAGAAACTAAGGACACTATACAGCAATATCATGCACCAGGGCAAACTGGAGGGTCCCCTGCACATGCGCGCCACACAAACAAAACGCACTGACAAACACCAGCGCGCGAGCGCGTGCGCGCATGCATACCCAACCCCCTCCTCTAAAATGGTGCCGTTTTGCGCTAAGATGTCACCGGAAGAGCCGTTTTTCAGCCCCGCCCGGCCCCGACTTTTGCACGGTAAAAGATCCCAGGGCAGCAAGACACTATCGCGCCGTATGCATACACTCTCCCCCACCATCTTCCAGATGTGTGGCGCCGGATTCGTGGCGACCCGAGGGCCGCCAAGAGCGAAGAAAGCTAGTTTGCCGGGAGGAAAGCTGGTAGGAGTACGCCACCAAAAACAAGCTGTGCGTAAGAAACTAAGGACACTATACAGCAATATCATGCACCAGGGCAAACTGGAGGGTCCCCTGCACATGCGCGCACACAAACAAACGCACTGACAAACACCAGCGCGCGAGCGCGTGCGCGCATGCATACCCAACCCCTCCTCTAAAATGGTGCCGTTTTGCGCTAAGATGTCACCGGAAGAGCCGTTTTTCAGCCCCGCCCGGCCCGACTTTTGCACGGTAAAAGATCCCAGGGCAGCAAGACACTATCGCGCCGTATGCATACACTCTCCCCCACCCATCTTCCAGATGTGTGGCGCCGGATTCGTGGGCGACCGAGGGCCGCCAAGAGCGAAAAAGCAGTTTGCCGGGAGGAAAGCTGGTAGGAGTACGCCACCAAAAACAAGCTGTGCGTAAGAAACTAAGGACACTATACAGCAATATCATGCACCAGGGCAAACTGGAGGGCCCCTGCACATGCGCGCACACAAACAAACGCACTGACAAACACCAGCGCGCGAGCGCGTGCGCGCATGCATACCCAACCCCTCCTCTAAAATGGTGCCGTTTTGCGCTAAGATGTCACCGGAAGAGCGTTTTTCAGCCCGCCCGGCCCGACTTTTGCACGGTAAAAGATCCCAGGGCAGCAAGACACTATCGCGCCGTATGCATACACTCTCCCCCACCATCTTCCAGATGTGTGGCGCCGGATTCGTGGCGACCCGAGGGCCGCCAAGAGCGAAGAAAGCTAGTTTGCCGGGAGGAAAGCTGGTAGGAGTACGCCACCAAAAACAAGCTGTGCGTAAGAAACTAAGGACACTTACAGCAATATCATGCACCAGGGCAAACTGGGGGTCCCCTGCACATGCGCGCACACAAACAAACGCACTGACAAACACCAGCGCGCGAGCGCGTGCGCGCATGCATACCAACCCCCTCCTCTAAAATGGTGCCGTTTTGCGCTAAGATGTCACCGGAAGAGCCGTTTTTCAGCCCCGCCCGGCCCCGACTTTTGCACGGTAAAAGATCCCAGGGCAGCAAGACACTATCGCGCCGTATGCATACACTCTCCCCCACCATCTTCCAGATGTGTGGCGCCGGATTCGTGGCGACCCGAGGGCCGCCAAGAGCGAAGAAAGTAGTTTGCCGGGAGAAAGCTGGTAGGTACGCCACAAAAACAAGCTGTGCGTAAGAAACTAAGGACACTGTACAGCAATATCATGCACCAGGGCAAACTGGAGGGTCCCTGCACATGCGCGCACACAAACAAACGCACTGACAAACACCAGCGCGCGAGCGCGTGCGCGCATGCATACCCACCCCCTCCTCTAAAATGGTGCGTTTTGCGCTAAGATGTCACCGGAAAGCCGTTTTTCAGCCCCCCGGCCCGCCTTTTGCACGTAAAAGATCCAGGGCAGCAAGACACTATCGCGCGTATGCATACACTCCCCCACCATCTTCAGATGTGTGGCGCCGGTTCGTGGCGACCCGAGGGCGCCAAGAGCGAAGAAAGCTAGTTTGCCGGGAGGAAAGCTGTAGGAGTACGCCCCAAAAACAAGCTGTGCGTAAGAAACTAAGGACACTTACAGCAATATCATGCACCAGGGCAAACTGGAGGGCCCCTGCACATGCGCGCACACAAACAAACGCACTGACAAACACCAGCGCGCGAGCGCGTGCGCGCATGCATACCCAACCCCCTCCTCTAAAATGGTGCCGTTTTGCGCTAAGATGTCACCGGAAGAGCCGTTTTTCAGCCCCGCCCGGCCCCGACTTTTGCACGGTAAAAGATCCCAGGGCAGCAAGACACTATCGCGCCGTATGCATACACTCTCCCCCACCATCTTCCAGATGTGTGGCGCCGGATTCGTGGCGACCCGAGGGCCGCCAAGAGCGAAGAAAGCTAGTTTGCCGGGAGGAAAGCTGGTAGGAGTACGCCACCAAAAACAAGCTGTGCGTAAGAAACTAAGGACACTAGTACAGCAATATCATGCACCAGGGCAAACTGGAGGGTCCCCTGCACATGCGCGCACACAAACAAACGCACTGACAAACACCAGCGCGCGAGCGCGTGCGCGCATGCATACCCAACCCCCTCCTCTAAAATGGTGCCGTTTTGCGCTAAGATGTCACCGGAAGAGCCGTTTTTCAGCCCCGCCCGGCCCCGACTTTTGCACGGTAAAAGATCCCAGGGCAGCAAGACACTATCGCGCCGTATGCATACACTCTCCCCACCATCTTCCAGATGTGTGGCGCCGGATTCGTGGCGACCCGAGGGCCGCCAAGAGCGAAGAAAGCTAGTTTGCCGGGAGGAAAGCTGGTAGGAGTACGCCACCAAAAACAAGCTGTGCGTAAGAAACTAAGGACACTATACAGCAATATCATGCACCAGGGCAAACTGGAGGGCCCCTGCACATGCGCGCACACAAACAAACGCACTGACAAACACCAGCGCGCGAGCGCGTGCGCGCATGCATACCCAACCCCCTCCTCTAAAATGGTGCCGTTTTGCGCTAAGATGTCACCGGAAGAGCCGTTTTTCAGCCCCGCCCGCCCCGACTTTTGCACGGTAAAAGATCCCAGGGCAGCAAGACACTATCGCGCCGTATGCATACACTCTCCCCACCATCTTCCAGATGTGTGGCGCCGGATTCGTGGCGACCCGAGGGCCGCCAAGAGCGAAGAAAGCTAGTTTGCCGGGAGGAAAGCTGGTAGGAGTACGCCACCAAAAACAAGCTGTGCGTAAGAAACTAAGGACACTATACAGCAATATCATGCACCAGGGCAAACTGGAGGGCCCCCTGCACATGCGCGCACACAAACAAACGCACTGACAAACACCAGCGCGCGAGCGCGTGCGCGCATGCATACCCAACCCCCTCCTCTAAAATGGTGCCGTTTTGCGCTAAGATGTCACCGGAAGAAGCCGTTTTTCAGCCCCGCCCGGCCCCGACTTTTGCACGGTAAAAGATCCCAGGGCAGCAAGACACTATCGCGCCGTATGCATACACTCTCCCCCACCATCTTCCAGATGTGTGGCGCCGGATTCGTGGCGACCCGAGGGCCGCCAAGAGCGAAGAAAGCTAGTTTGCCGGGAGGAAAGCTGGTAGGAGTACGCCACCAAAAACAAGCTGTGCGTAAGAAACTAAGGACACTTACAGCAATATCATGCACCAGGGCAAACTGGAGGGTCCCCTGCACATGCGCGCACACAAACAAACGCACTGACAAACACCAGCGCGCGAGCGCGTGCGCGCATGCATACCCAACCCCCTCCTCTAAAATGGTGCCGTTTTTGCGCTAAGATGTCACCGGAAGAGCCGTTTTTCAGCCCCGCCCGGCCCCGACTTTTGCACGGTAAAAGATCCCAGGGCAGCAAGACACTATCGCGCCGTATGCATACACTCTCCCCCACCTCTTCCAGATGTGTGGCGCCGGATTCGTGGCGACCCGAGGGCCGCCAAGAGCGAAGAAAGCTAGTTTGCCGGGAGGAAAGCTGGTAGGAGTACGCCACCAAAAACAAGCTGTGCGTAAGAAACTAAGGACACTATACAGCAATATCATGCACCAGGGCAAACTGGAGGGTCCCCTGCACATGCGCGCACACAAACAAACGCACTGACAAACACCAGCGCGCGAGCGCGTGCGCGCATGCATACCCAACCCCCTCCTCTAAAATGGTGCCGTTTTGCGCTAAGATGTCACCGGAAGAGCCGTTTTTCAGCCCCGCCCGGCCCCGACTTTTGCACGGTAAAAGATCCCAGGGCAGCAAGACACTATCGCGCCGTATGCATACACTCTCCCCCACCATCTTCCAGATGTGTGGCGCCGGATTCGTGGCGACCCGAGGGCCGCCAAGAGCGAAGAAAGCTAGTTTGCCGGGAGGAAAGCTGGTAGGAGTACGCCACCAAAAACAAGCTGTGCGTAAGAAACTAAGGACACTATACAGCAATATCATGCACCAGGGCAAACTGGAGGGTTGCATACACTCCCCCCCCTCTTCAGATGTGTGGCGCCGGATTCGTGGCGACCGAGGGCCGCAGAGCGAGAAAGCTAGTTTGCCGGGAGAAAGCTGTAGAGTAGCCACAAAAACAGCTGTGCGTAAGAACTAAGACACTAACAGCAATATATGCACCAGGCAAACTGGAGGGCCCTGCACATGCGCGCACACAAACAAACGCACTGACAACACCAGCGCGCGAGCGCGTGCGCGCATGCATACCAACCCCTCCTCTAAAATGGTGCGTTTTGCGCTAAGATGTCACGAAGAGCCGTTTTTCAGCCCGCCGCCCCGACTTTTGCACGTAAAAGATCCCAGGCAGCAAGACACTATCGCCGTATGCATACACCTCCCCACCATCTCAGATGTGTGCGCCGATTCGTGGCACCGAGGCCGCAAGAGCGAAGAAAGCTAGTTTGCGGAGAAAGTGGTAGAGTACGCCACCAAAAACAAGCTGTGGTAAAAATAAGGACACTTACAGCAATATCATGCACCAGCAAATGAGGGCCTGCACAGGCCCAAAAACGCCTGCAAACACAGCGCGCAGCCTGCGGCATATCCAACCCTCCTTAAATGGCGTTGCGTAAGTGACCGAGCCGTTTCCCGCCGCCGACTTGACGTAAAAGATCCGGGCAAGACCTATCGCCGTTATCACCTCCCCCCCATCTTCCAAGTTGGGGATCGTGGCGACCGAGCGCAGGCGAAGAAAGCTGTTTGCGGAGGAAAGCGGTAGATACGCACCAAAAAAAGCGGCGTAGAAACTAAGGACACTGTACAGCAATATCATGCACAGGGCAAACGACCCTGCACATGCGCGCACACAAACAACGCACTGACAACACCAGGGCGAGCGCTGGCCATGCATACCAACCCCCTCCTCTAAAATGGTGCCGTTTTGCCAGATGCAGGAAGACCTTTTCAGCCCCGCCCGCCCACTTTTGCACGGTAAGTCCCAGGGCAGCAAGACACTACGCGCCGTATGCATACACTTCCCCACCATCTTCAATGTGTGGCGCGATCGTGGCGACCCGAGGCCGCCAGGCAAAACTAGTTTGCCGGGAGGAAAGCTGGTAGATACGCACCAAAAACAAGCTGTGCGTAAGAAACAAGGACCTTACAGCAAATATCATGCACCAGGGCAAACTGGAGGCCCGCACATGCGCGCACAAAAAACGCAGACAACACACGCGCGAGCCGTCGCGCACATCCCAACCCCTCCCTAAAAGGGCCGTTTGCGCTAAGATGTCACGGAAGAGCCGTTTTCAGCCCCGCCGGCCCCGACTTTTGCACGTAAAAGATCCCAGGGCAGCAAGACACTATCGCGCCGTATCTACCCTCCCCCCTCTCCCAAGTGTGGCGCCGGATCGTGGCGACCGAGGCCGCCAAGACGAAAAGCTAGTTTGCGGGAGAGCTGGTGAGTCCCACCAACAGTGTGGTAGAAACAGGAACATACGCATATCTGCAGGCAAATGGAGGGCCCTGACATCGCGAACAACAAGCCTACAAACACCAGCGGCGGGGCCGAGCGCGCATCATACCCAACCCCTCCCTAAAATGGTGCCGTTTGCGCTAAGATTCACCGGAAGAGCCGTTTTTCAGCCCCGCCGGCCCCGACTTTTGCACGGTAAGATCCAGGGCAGCAAGACACTATCGCGCCGTATGCATACACTCTCCCCCAACCATCTTCCAGTGTGTGGCGGCCGGATTCGTGGCGACCGAGGGCCGCAAGAGCGAAGAAAGCTAGTTTGCCGG
>JASPKP010004057.1:0-18400 GCA_030674155.1 Stramonita haemastoma | reverse complement strand
GAAATTTTTTTTTCTACTCTTGGAAAAAAATAAAAAAACCCAAAAACCAAAACCTTTTCAAAAAATAAAAACAAAACGTACGAAAAATTTGGCCTACAAAAAAATTTTAGCGCAAAAGGGGAAAGGGGGTGAAAAAATTGAGGGGGGGGGTGGGTTGGGGGGGGGTGGGGGGGGAGGGGGGAGAAAAAACTTTTCTTTTGGGGAAATTTAAAACCCCCAAATTTCCCAAAATTAAAAAAGGAGTAGGTTACCACAGAAACCCTTTGCTTTCTGGGGGTTTTGCCCCTTCAGTTCCCCCCTCCCTTTCCTCTCCAAAACGAAACAAAACAAAGCAAAAAATTCCCATACCCAAAAAAAAAAAAGGGGGGAAAAAAACAAAACCCCATTTTTTAAAATCAAAAATTTTTTTTACCATTTTCTCTTAAACCCTTATGTTTGGGTTATGGGAAAAAATTAAAAAAGGGAAGGGGACGTTTATCATTTTTTTTTTTTTTTTTATTTCGAGGAAAATAGAAAAAGGGCATCATGGGGGCCTTTTTTAATAAAAATTAAGCCCCTCTTTTGTTCATCCCCTTTTTGGAAATTGTTTTCACCCGTTCCCTCTGGCACACAATGGTTTGAAATTTCCCAAAAAGGGCAAGACGTTCTCCCGGTGGGGTTTCACAAAAAGGGCCCGGAGGGGGGCAGAGGGGGGTTTTTTTTAAAAAAATTTTTTTTTTTTTCGATGAATGGAAAAAAAGCACTCAGGGGGGGTTTTTTTTTTTTAATTTTTTTATTTTTTTTTACATACCCAGCCCTGTTGTTGTTTTGTGGTTTTTGTAAGAGGGGGAAAAGGGGAAGGGGGGGAAAAGGAGAAAAGGGAAAAGGGGGAAGAGAGGGGGGTTGGGGAGGGGTAGGGGAAAAAAAGGGGGGGGGGGTGGAAGAGGGGGGGGGTGTGAAAAAAAAAAAAAAGGGGGGGGGGAAGAGAGAGGGGGGAAGAGAGGGGGGAGGGGAGAGGGGGAGAAAAAGGGGGGGGGAGGGGCCAGGGGGGAGGGGGGGGGTGGGGGGCGGGGGGGGAGAGAGGGGAGAGGGGAGAATGAATGAAAATAAAAAAAAAAATTTTGGAATTGAAAAATGAATGTTCTTTTTTTTTTCCCAAGGGGGTTTTACGGGAGTAAGCATTACATACTTTTTTTCATCCGGGCCCCCTTTAGAGGAGAGGAGGAGAGGGGGAGAGGGGGAGGATGGGGAGGGGGGAGGGGGGGGGAGGAGAGGGGGGGGGAAAATGAGAGAGGGGGGGGGAGGGGGGAGAGAGGGGAGGGGGAGGGGGACGGGGGGGAGAGGGGGGGAAGGAGGGGGGAAAAAGGGGGGACTGGACAAAAGGGGGGGGTTTGGGGGGAAAGGAAAAAACGGGGACAAAAGGGGGAAGGGGGGCGGGGGAACGGGGGAAGACGGGGGAAAAGGGGGGAAAAAGGGGGAAGGGGGGGGTAAATTAAGGGGGTGGGGAGGGGGGGGGGCTGGTATAGGGTTGGAGATAGGGGGGGGGGGTTAAAAGTAGAAACAAAGGGGGGGGGTTTTTTTTTTGGGGGGCCAAAAAAGGGAGTGGGGGGGGAAACGTTTAAATTTTTCCTGAGGCAAAAGGACAGACGGACAGAAAATCAGGGGGGAGGGGGTACATGACTGTACCCGGGGAAATGGCTGGCTTGTGGGGCCAGTGGATGAAAAATCCTTTCTGTAGAATACTTTGGGATGGGGGGGGGGGGGGGGGGGGGGGGGGGGGTTTTTTAAAAAGATAGTCATTTTTGGGGTGTGGGGGGTAGTGGGTGGGGGGTGGTGGTGGTGGGGGGGGGGGGGGGGGGGGATTGAAAAACTTTAGGGGCAACAGCCAGTGAGCTTTAGAAACCCCAACAATTTTTTGGGGGGGGAAAAACAGAGATTAAAAATTGGGGGGGAAAGGGAAAACGCAAAAACTTTTTGCGACAATTAAACCTTTCCGCTTTTCTTTTAAGAGGGGCCCTTTGTTTTTGCCGAGGGGGGAAACAGATGACAATTTTTTTACACAACTGCATAAAAAAGGGGGGGGCCCGGGGAAAAAAAAAAAGCAAAGATTTGTTTATCCCTTTATCCCGATTTTTTAAAAAGGATAAAAAAATAAAAAATTAAAAAAAATTTTAAAACTGGATTGCCCCAAGTCTTCAGGGGTCCCCCCCCCAACGGTTGCCAAAAAAGGGGGGATAGGTGGGTTTGGTAGGTAGGAAGGTAGTTTAGGTAGTAGTAGATAGATAGATAGATAGATGGGATGTTTGATAAAATAGATAGATAGATAGATAGTTGATGGGTTGATAGTAGATGGGTAGATAGATAGAAATAGATAGATAGATGATAGTGACAGCCCCCTAAGATTTCCAAAATTTGTTGGATTTTTCCACCTTATTTTCCAAAAAAAAAGCACAGGGCCCAAAAACCCCACTTTTTGAAATCCATCAATTGGTTAAACGCTTTATGAAAAATTACATGAACAGGGGTGTCAATTTTGGGAAAAAACCCTCGGGGTTCCAAATCCCATTTGAAGGAAAATGGTTTCCCTTTTGAGCGGGGGGGGTTTGGGTCCCTGGGGGGGCAAAGTCCTTTCAAGGGGGGCAAGTTGTTGTTTTTTTTTTTTTGCTTTGTTTTTTTTTGGGCCCTGCCCCACAATTCAAAAACCCATATCGCGATTTTATTTTTTAAGGGGGGAAAAGGGAAAGGGGGGGGTTTAAAGAAGGGGGGGGTTTGGGGGGAAAGGGGAGGAAAAAAAAAAAAAGGGGGGGAATGTGGGCACGGGGGGTTTATCCCCCTTGCCAAAGTCGGGTTTCCCATAGCATCACTCCCCAAATTTCCAATGTAAATTTTAAACCCCCCCTACGTGTTTTTCTGCAATCTTCTTTTCCCCATCCTCCAACCAACTTGTTTACAAAGAAAAAAATTCTTTAAACCCATGGGGGGGGCCCGGGGAATTTAAAACCTCGTGGTAAACAAACTTTTGCGCTCGCCAATCTTGCCCGGGTTCGATTCTCTTTAAAGAGGATATTTTCCTTTTGGGGGGGGTTTTTTAAATTTAGGGGCCAAATCCACTTCCCCAAAAAAAAGTTTTTGGGGATAAAGACTTTTAAAACCAAAGGGGGAACCGTGTCAAATTGCACGCAAAAGAAATTTTGCGCACACTTTTAAATTCCGGTGGGAAACGTGACAAAAATTTAAACAAAACTGCAATACACGGGGCCCTATTTTATGGAAAAAAAAAAAAAAAAAAAAAAAAAAAAGGAAAAAAAAAGGAAATTTTAAAAAAAAAAATTTAAAAAAAAAAAAATTTTTTAAAAAAAAAGAATTTAAAATTTTTTTGAAATAAAATTTTAAAATTTTTAAAAAAAAAAAATTTTTGCCCCCCGGGAACCCAGTCCTTTTCCTTTTCAATTCAAAACAACCTATTTTTTTGGTTTAAAAGGAAAACAACGGGGTTTTTTTTTGGGGGGGGGGGAAAAGGTTAAAAAAAGGGAAGAGAAGGGGGGAAAGGGGAGGGGGGGGGGGGGTGGGAAAGGGGGCCAAGGGGACATTGGGGGGGGGAAGGGGGGTTCTTGGGGAAAAGGGGGGTGAGAGAGAGAAAGAAGGGGGGGGGGGGGGGGGGGGTGGGGGGGTGGGGGGGGGGGGGCAATTTTTTTTAAGAAAAACACAGTGAGAAAATTTGGGGAAAAGGGAGGGGGGTGGGGGGTGGGTTTTTGGGGGGTGGGGGGAGGAGGGGTGGGGGGATGATTGAGTTTAAGTAGGGGGGGCCCGACGATTGTTTTTTTGTTTTGGCGACTTTTTTGGACATAAGAAAAAGCACATAGAGAGAGGGGGAAGGGAGAAGAATCGGAAGATGAGGGGCATGAATATCTTGGAGAAGGGGGTTTCACTTGTGGTATTGATGAAACCCATTGGGTTTAGGAGGGGGGTTTTTCGAAGGGGTTGGTTTAAAGCTGGGGGTTGTGTGGTGTGTGGTGGGTGTGTGTGTGTGTGTGTGTGTGGGTGTTTTTTGTGTGGTTGTTGTGTTTTGTGTGTTTGTGTTTGTGTTTTGGGGGAAAGTCAAAGTAAAAGTCAAAGCCCAAAGTCAAAATAAAAAACAAAAAAGTCAGTCAGTCAAATATTTATTTACAGTTTGGTAATTGAGTAAGAAAAATTTATTTTGTGTGTAGGTGTGTGTGTGCGTGCGGCGTGCGTCCCGTGTGTGTGTGTGTTTTGTGTGTGGTTGTGTGTTTTGTGTGAGAGAGAGAGGGGGGGGGGGGGGGGGGGGGGGGGCGGGGGGCGGGAAAGTTGGGGGAAGGGGGGGAAAAGGAAAAATAGACTTGGTGGTGGTGGGTGTAGGGGACTCTTGTCATGATAATGAAAAAGAACAGCAATAAAAACCATACCCCCACTTTAAACCTGCCTACCCTCACGCAAAAATTTGTCACACGCTGGGGGGGGAGCAAGACCAAAACCACACACCAAAAAACAAAACACACACACACACCCCCAAAAACACACCCCACACAAAAACACAAAACACACACACACACACCCCAAACAAAACCACACAAAACACACACAAAACCACACACACACACCACCACGTGTAGGCTCACAAAACAGACAAAAGACGGGACACAGACAGACACGGGCCCAGCCACGGGATAGACGACAGACGGGACAGGAAAGACGGGAACAGGCCAGACAGACAGACAACACACACCACACCACACACAACACACACAAACACACACACAAACACACAAAACAAAACACACCCAGTATACAAAATTCTGGGTATGTTTAATTGGCAGGATACCCCTATGATAAAATATTTTTTAGAACATTTAGATAAAAAATTAACTCGTCGGGAAATTACGAAGGTGAGGGGGGAAGGGGGGGGTGGGTTTTAAAAGGGGGGTGGAGGGGGTGGGAAAGAGGGCAAGGGGGGGAAAGGGTTTGCTTTGTTTATTAGGTGACGGGATAGCCAAAGTGGTTTTCAAAACATTGCGCTCGCAATTGACGACCCAGGTTCGAATCCTTTTTAAGGGGATATTTTCCCCGGGGAATTAACATCAGTGCCGACTAAATTTTCCCCAAAAAAAAAGTCCTTGGGGTTGAGACTTTTTTAAACTGAGGCCCCGTGTCCCGATCTTTTTCGCGGGGGAAACATCTTGCGCACACTTTTTTTTAAACCTTTGGGTTCTGTTTTTGGGAAAAAAGTAGGCCATTGTGTGTGGGGGGGAACAGATGAAAAAATTTTTTCCCAAACAGACTTAAACACGGGGATGGATGTAAAAAAAAAAATTTGGGCACACGAGTGTTTATTCCATTATTCTCGTTTTAAATTAAAATTTTTAAAAAAAATTAAAATTTTTTTTAAAAAATAAATTTTTTTCCCATGGCAGCTCAGTCATAACAGTGCCTCAAAATGTTCTCTAAAAATGAAAACCTCTTTTTTTGGAAAATTTGTTTTTACCCCCAAACCAAAACCAAAAAACCCAAAAAATAAGAAACTCTTAAAACAAGAAAAACAAAATTTTTAAATTTATTTTACCCCCAAAAGTCGGATTTGCAGTGCCCTTTATGTTATACAGAATCGGTTGCACACCCCAAAAATTCTAAAAAAAGGGGGGGTTTGAACCTCGGAGTCTACCCGGGGAGGGAAAGGGATCCCCCCCCCCCCCCCCTCCCCCCCCATCATCTCTTTTCGGTTTGGGCATTTTTGGGAAAACAGATTTGGGTGATTTTTCATAAATTTAGAATAATTTTTATTTTACTGTTTAGGCCGGAAATTTTTTCCCCTACCCCATTTTTTTCTGTTCCTTTTTGAAATTTAGGGACACCAACCGGGCTCGCAAAAATTGCTTTACATAAATGAAAGGCAAAAAATAAAGATACGCACCCATCCCTGTTTTTTTGAATCTTTGATTATCCCCTTAAGACATTAAAAAACAGCAGATTATGGAATAGGTTGAATGGAATTTTCCCTTTAAAGAATCATCCCCGGCTATTAAAGAAAGGGCGGGAACACAAACAGTAAGAAGGGAAGGAAAGGGGCAAGGAAAAGGCCCAAAGGAAAGGGGCGGGAAAGGCGGGGCCCAGGGGGGCAGGGCCCGGGCCCCAAGGCAAGGAAAGGGGAAAGGGACCCGGGGAAGGGCAGGACAGGGCAGGGGAAGGGCAAGGGCAAGGTAAGGCAAGGCAAGGAAAGGGGAAGGAAAAGGCAAAGCGTATACAAGGAAAGGGAAGGCAAGGCAAAGGAAAAGGCAAAAAAAGGGATCATACCCGATTTTTTAAAGAAAACTGAAACCCCCTTTTTAAAGGGGAAAAACGGGGAAAATGAACACTGAAGGGCAATGAAAGACAAGGAAAGGGCCCAAAGACAAGACAAGCGGGAAAAGGAAAAAGGAAAGGGCAAGGCAAGGCAAGGAAAAAGACGATGAAAAACAATACTTTATATATATGGGTGCCCTAGACCCCAGGGGAACTATCGGGGTTTGCTGCCGGGAAGAAAACCACAGCTTTTGGCAAAGGAAAAAAATTAAAAAGGGGGGGGGGAAAGCCCTTAAAATGCGGCACGTCCCCGCAGTGGGGAAATTTGCATTTTCTTTGTCTATTTATACAGGGTTTTAATTATACTTACAAAAAACTTTGCCCAGTTTCCCGGGGGTCAGTTTTTTAGGGGACAGTGTTTGCGTGTGTTTTTTGTGTTGGGGTTTTTTGTGTGTGTTTTGTGGGGTTTTGTGTGTGTTTTTGTTTTTGGTGTGGGTGTGTTTTGTGTGGGGGTGTTTTTTTTTTTGTAGGGAAAAGATGAGGGAAAAATTTAAGAAATCATGTGTTTTTTTAAAATACAGTTCCTTTGTGTAGCAAATTTGTAAATTTTGTCTTTCTTTTTCCCAACGGCCCGAAAAGGGCCCCTACTCTTACGAAAGGGGGGGGGGAAAAAGGATTTCCGTGTGGGGCATAAAATTTTTCTGCGTGCGTTCGTAAACGGGGCCTCGGTTTTTGTTCACCCAAGGATTTTTGGGGGGGGGCGGGGGGGGGGGAGGGGGAAGTCAGCACTGATTTTAACCCCAGGGGAAAAAAAAAAAAAAAAATTCCCCTCAAAAGGGGAAAAAAGTCAAAACCCGGGTTGGTAAAAATTGCGGGCGAAAATTTTTCTGACCAAAGGGCTATCCTGCCCCCCTTGACTTGGGTAGGGGGAGAGATGTATGGCACTAAAAACTCTTTTTGGTTTCTTTGGGTATTTGTGTTGCTGTGTTTCCCCCAAACGAAAAATTTTTCAGCAGACAGTTGCAGTCCGTGTTTCCTTCCTTTCTCCCCCAATGAAAAACCACTTCGAAACTCAAAAGGGCAGGAAAAACCACAACCCTTCCATTGGGGACACTGAAAAACCCTTTCCCCCCCCCCACCCCCACCCCTACTCCCCACTCCCTTTGTGTCATTTGGGTGAGTGTGTGTGTGTGTGGTGTGGGGTTTTGTGAGGGAGAGGGGAGGGGGCGGGGGAGGGGGAGAGAGGGGGAGGGGGGAGGGGATGGAGGGGGGGGGGGGGGGGGGGTGAGAGAGGGGGAGGGGGAAAAGGGGGAGAGAAGGGAAAAAAAGGGGGGAAAAGGGAAAAATTGAATTAAATTTTTTATTTTCAAAAAGGGGGAAAAAAAAAATAAGCAGGGTTTATTGCTTTTTTTTTTCATTCAGTCTTTTATAAAAAACAAAAAAATTAACAATGAAGGGGGGTGAGAGAGAGAGGGGAGAGAGGGAGAGAGAGGGGGGAGGGGAGAAGAGGGGGGGGAAGGGGTCCGGGGAGAGGGGGGGCAAAGGGGTTGAGAGAAAAAATGGGGGAAGGGGTCGAGGAGGGGGGGGAGGGGTGGGGGTTGAGGGGAAAAAACCGGAAAAAAATTTGGGGACTTGACTTTTCTCGGGGGGGATAACAGGGGACAAATGACTGTCGTTTCCCCCAAAAGAGGGGAAAAAAGTTTAATTTTCCCTCAGGCTTTTTTAAAAACCCCCCCATGTTTTTTCGCATTTTATAAAAAAAACATTTGGGAAAAGAATTTTTTTAAATCAATCTTTTTAACCCAAAATCAATAAACCCAATTTGGATAAAGTAGCCATTTCAACCAATAAATTTTAAATCCCCTTTTTCCTCCATAAAACCAACAATCGAGTAGCCGGGGGCCCAAATAAATCAGTAAATCCCCTCATTAAAATAAATCACTCCCCAAAATTAAATTCAATTTTACAGGGGTCATTGAGACAAAATCTTTTTTAAAGATGAATACCTGATAAAACAGTTAAAAGCCGGGAAAAGGGCCATTTCACGGAAAATTTCCAAAAGTTTCAGTTGCTTCCCTTATTTACTTCGTCTTCTCTTTTGAAAAAGATAATTTTAAACATTATTTTTTTTTTTACTCCTGGTTTTTGTTTTTGGGCATTATTTTGTTTTTAAAAGGAAAAATGCGTTTGTTTTCTTTTTCTTTTTTTTTCCGCTCGCGGGGTTTTTAAAAAGTCTTTTTTTCAGTTGGCCAATTTTTTTTCTTCGTTTGTTTTTTAAAAAAAAATTTTATATTTTTTTGTTTCTCCCCGTTTATTGTTTTGGGCTTTTTTTTGTCATTAAAAGAAAAAATGGTTGGGGCCCTTTTTTTATTTTTTTCCCTTTTAAATTTTTAAAAAATTTCCCGCGGTTTTTGAATAATCACGTGATTTTTTCACGCCCTTTTACCCTTTTACAACCGGATAGGTAAACCAAAGGGGGGGGGCGGAGGGAAAAGGGGGGGGAATGGAAGGGGAGGGGGAAGTGTTTTTAAAAATATGAGGCTAAGAGGAATGGCGGAGTAGGGTTTAAAGGGGGGAGGGAGGGGGGGGGGGGGTTTGGGAGAGTTTTGATAATTGGGGGGGGGGGGCAGTGACGAAAGAAAAAGGTTTCGAAAAAGTGACGCAAAAAAAAAAAAATTTTTAAAAAAAGGGGAAGGGGGGAAGGGAGGGGTGGGGGGGGAAGGGGGGAGGGGAAAAGGGGAGGGGGGGGGGCGGGTGGGAAGGGGGAAAAAAAAGGGGGTTTGTAATAAAGAAACCCGAATAAACAGTCCTTGCCCGCGCAGAGAAAGAAAGGGGGAATGGGAAGGGGAGTTGGGGAAAAGGGGGAGGGGGGGGAAGAAGCAGAGAAAGGGAAAATTTCCTTTTTTTTGGGGATTGATTAAAAGGGGAAAAAGGGGTTTTGGGGAACTTTGTGTGTATTCCTCCTAAACCCCCCCCCCCCCTTCCCCCCCTTTCCCTTTTTGATCTTTCTTTAAAAACAATAGGGGAAAAAAATTTTACCCCCTCCCCCCCCCATCCCCCCCCCCCCCCCCCCCCAAAAAAAAAAAAAAAAAAGGAAAAAAAAAAAAAAAAAAAAAAGAAGGAAAAAAAAAAAAACCCCAAAACCCCAAACCCAAAAAAAACCCCCCATTTCCCCAAAGACAATCCAACCCCAAACTTTTTTGTTTATGGCCCTTGCCAAAACCAAAACAGGGCATAGGGGGGCTGTTTAAAACCCCCAAAAACCCCCCCCCAAAAAATCCCCCCCCCCCAAAAATAAAAATCAAAAAAAAAAAATTCCCCAATAAAAAAACAAACAAACCCCAACCCCTTTTTTTTTTTTTTTCCCCTTTCAAAGGATGGAGGAGACCCCTTAAAATTTGGGGAAAAGGGGGAAAAGGGGGGGGTGGGGTGGGGTGGGGGGGTGGTTTTGGGGGGTTCTTTTCCCCCCCCCCGGGGGCAATGGTTTTTGAAACTTGATGGTTTTTTTTGGGGAAAAACCTTGGAAGGATGGGGGGTAAATGTTTTTTACCCCAAACGTAAAAAAAGGGCAGAGTGAGCATGGTTTGCCAGTTAGATGGGGGGGATTTTTTTTTCCCCCTTTTTGGCCCCTTTGGGGAAAAGTCCCCAAAATTCACCCAGCTCCCAAAAAGGGTTTCCTGCCCTCTTTAGGGTCGGGAAGGTAAACAGCGAGGGGAAGGGGGGAAAAAGGGGGGGTCCCATAAATTTTGCGGGCCCCCCCGAGAAGCTTTAGGTCTCTGATGCCCCCGGGTCCCTACGAAACATAGGTTAGGGGGCCCTTTCCTTTACAAAAAAGAAAAACCTTTGACCTTTTTTTTGTTTTGCATGGGAAAACCCCCCCCAACCCGGGGGTTTATAAAGGGGAGGCCCCCCTAGCAAGTGACGTCAAAAAAAGTTTAAAAAAGCCCCCCTTTCCCCCCCAGGGGCTTGGGGTCATTGTAGATTCTAGGCTGTTAATCCCTATTTTTAAAAATCCAAATTTTTCCCCCTTTTTTTAAAAGGGAAAATTTTTTTTTTTGGGGCAGTTTTTTTTTCCCCCCCCCCCCCCCCCCCCCCCCCCAAAAAAAATTTTGCCTTGATTTTTTGGGGGGGTTTTTTGGGTGATGCAATGGGGGTGATTTTTTATTTAAAATTTATTTTTTATTTCAAAGGTTTTTTAAAATTAAGCACTAGTGGTGCTTTTTTTTTTTTAAATCCATTTCCCGGGTGTGTATAAAAATTTTTTTTAAATTTTGTCAGGGGGTTTCCCCCCCGGGGGCCCCCACGGGGGCCCCTATACTTTAAAAAAAAAGGGGGGGAAAAAGGGGGATTTCATTTTGTGCGTTTTGATGATTTGCGTGCATTCGCCACAAAGGGGGGCCTCGGAGGGCCCCTTTTTAAAAGGAAAAAAGGGGGGGGAGGGGGGGGAGGGGGGGGGGGGGGGGCAGGGGTTTTTTTTTTTTTGGGTAACTCCAGAAAAGCGGGGGTTAATTTTTGGGGAAAAGGGGGCCCTTTTCGGGAAAGGGGGGAAAGGGGGAGGTTTTTTTTTTTTTTTTAACCCCCCCAAAAAACACAAACCCAAAAAAAAAAAAAAAACCCCAAAAAAAAAAAAAAAAAACCCCCAAAAACCCCAAAAAAAAACAACAAAAAAAAACTAAAAAGAAGTTACTAAATTAGATTTTTAAAAAATTTTACACGTTTTGGAGCAAAAAAGAATCACAAGGTATTTCCAGGGAAATTTTATTAATGTCACATAAAAAGAACACAAACCAAAACATGTTTTGTGTTTTGGGGCCGCGGGGGGCGGGGGGGGGCGTGTGAAAGTGTGGGGTGTATGGGGCCCCCGGTTTTGTGTGTGTGAGTGGAAAGAGGGGAGACACACTCAGACGAAGACAGCAGGGGGGACAGAAAAGACAGGAGAACGCGGGCCCAAAAAATTTTTTGGACACGATTGGGGAAGGTTTTTGCCCCAAAAAAGGGGTTTTTTTTTTTTTTCCCCAAGGGGGACCTAAAAAATTCAGTTTTGGGAAAAACCCCCCCCCCCCCTTTTGGGCTGTGGGGGGATTTGTCAAATCAGGAATTGGGGGGGGGGGGGGGAAAAATTTTTTAAAAAGCTTTAAAAAAAAAAAAAAAAGAAAAAAAGGGGGGAAAGGGGGAGGGGGAGGGGGGAGGGGGAGGAGGGGAGAGGGGGGGGGGGGGGAAAAGAGGGGGAGAGGGGGGGGTGGGGGGAAAGGGGGGAGAGGGGTGGAAAAGGGGGGGAGGGGGGAAAAAAAGGAGAGGGGGGAGGGGGGGAAAGAGAGAGGGGGAGGGAAGGGGGAGAGGGGGGAAAAATTTTGAGAGGGAGAGGGGAAAAACGGGGGGGAGGGGGGGGTAAAAGGAGGGGGGAGAAAATTTTTTAAAAAAAATTGGGAGGGAATAAAGGGGGGAAAAAAAAAAGGGGGGGCCCTTTTGGGGTTTTGTTTTTTTTTTTCCCCCCCCTTTTTGTGTATGCAGTTTTGAAAAATTTTTTTTTTCACCCTGTTTCCCCCGGCCCCCACGATTTTTTTTTCCCTTACGAAAAAGGGGGAAAAGGATTTAAGGGTGCGCGGCCCGGCACGCGGGGGAGAAAAAAGGGGAGAAAGAGGGGAGAGGGGGGAGAGAGAGAGAGAGAGAGGGGGGGGGAGAGGGGGGAAAAGGGGGGGGGAGAGGGGGGGAAGAGGGGAGGGGGGGCGGGGGGAAGGGGAGGGGGGAGAAGAGAAGAAAAGAGAGGGGGGGAAAAAGGAGGGGGGGGGGAGGGGGAAAAAGGGAAAAGGGGGGAAAAAATGGCAAAAAGGGGGGGGGGGGGGGGAAAAAAAAGGGGCAAGGAAAAAGGAAAGGGGACAAGGCAAGGGGCCAAAAAATTTTTTTATTTGGGGAAAAATTTGAATAAGTTTTTGGGGTGTTTTTTTTTTTTTTTAAAACCCATTTTCCCGTCCTTATCGGGGACAATATCCAGAAAAAAGGGGAGAGGGGGGAACAGCGGGGACAGAGGGGGGACAGGACAAGAAAATAGAGAGACAGAGAGAAAAAAAGGGGGACAGCCAGGACAGAAAAGGGGGACAGGAAAAAAACAGGACGGGGAGAGAAAAAAAACCCAAAAAAGAGGGGAGGGGTTTGGGGGGGGGGGCCCCCGGAGGAGCCAAGGAAAAATTTTAAAAACCAGCAGACGGGACGGGACAAAAAAGAGAAAGACGACAGACAGACGGGACCCCCCAGACAGACAGAGGATGGGGAAAAAGGAAAAGGCCTGAAGAGTTTCGGGGGGCCCCCCAAAGGGCAGGGGGGGTTTGGGGGTCAAAAAAGGGGACTGGATCTGCCAAAAAAAAAGGGGGAAAAAACGGCCACCCCCCAAAAATCATTCCTTTTTTTCCCTTTTTGCACCCCCCCCCCCATAAAAAAACTCCCCAAACACACACCCCACGCGCACGCACACGCCCCCCGCACCCCACACGCAAACATGCAGGGAAAAAAAACCCCAACAGCCACAGGGGGCACCCCGCACAAAAACACTCGGGGCGCGCCACACAATCTTCTCTCTCTCCCCACACACACACATACACCAACCCCCGCGCGCGGCGCGGGGAAAAACGCACACCCCCCTTTTTCCCCATCCCCCCATGGAAAAAAACCACCCCCCCTTTTTTCCCCTTTAGCCCCAAAAAACTGACCCCCCCCTTTCCCCCCTTTTAAAATTTTTTCCTCAATTCTCCCCCCCCCCCTTCCCTTGTCCCTCACACCCCCCCCCTTTTCCTCTCGCCTGTTTTCCCCCTTTTCCCCCCCCAAAACCCAACCCCCCCCCCCCCCCCCAAAGAGCCATAGAAAGAGGTTTTTTGGGGGGGGGGGGGGACGGTTTAAAAAATTTTTAAAATTTCCCATAACTTTAAAAATTTTTAAAGGAAAAAAATTTTAAATTTTTTTCCGGGTTTCATTTTTTTTTTTTAAAAGGGGTTAAAACCCACAGTTTTTTAAAAAAACTAAAAAACACACACCACACACACCACACACACCCCCCACACCCCCCAAAACCCCCACACACAAACCACACACCACACCCCCCAACAAAAACCCAAAAAACACCCTACACACCCCCTTTTTTTTTTCCCGAAAAAACAAAAACTTGTCCCCAAAAAAATTTTGGTTTTTGATAAATCTTTTAAAACATGTATCCTATGACCTTTAGGGCCCCATTGTCTTTGACCAAAAAAAAAGGGGAAAATTTTTTTTCCCAAAAAATTTTAAGTTTTCCCCTTTTTTTTTTTCCATTCTTTATCTGCCCCTTTTTTTCCCCAAAGGGGGCCCCCAAACCCCCCCCATCTCCCTCCCCAAAGTGTACCCCCCTTTAAAATTTTTTCATGTGTGAGGGGGGGGTTAGCACTTTGTGTGTGTGTGTGTGTTTTTGTGTGGGGGGTGTGTTGTGGGGTGTGTGTGTGTGTGTTTTGTGGTGTGTGTGTGTGTGTTTTGGTGGGGTGTGTGTGTGTGTGTGGTGGGGTTTGTGTGTGTGTGTGTGTGTGGGGGGTTGGTTTTTTGGTGTGTTGGGTGTGTTTTGTGTGGGGGGTGTGTGTGTTTTGGTTGTTATTTTAAGAACAGGCTGAATGAAAGGTCTTTGATTTGGTTTTAAAAATTTTTATGGCTTTTTTTAAAAAATTTTCCCAATCTATGTTTTTTAAAAAACTAAAAATTACCCCAGGACCTTAAAAACCCCAGTTATCGGGGGCCCAAAAAATTTTTACCCCATTTTTTTTTGGGGTTTTTTAAAAAAGAAATTTTTAAAAGAGTTTTTAGGGGAAACTATGTACGTTGTTTTTTTAAACAGTGTCTTCAGGGGTTTTTTCAATTTTTTTCCCCGATGAGGCAAAAAACCCCAAGGGGGCCCCGTGTAAAAAAGGGCCCACCCCGACCCCTTTTTGCGCAATTTTTTTAAAAAAAAAAACCCCTGCTTTGCCTTTAAAAACCCCCAAAAAACCAAAAATGTGGGGTTGGTAGGAGCAAAAATGACAAAAAAAAATTTTTTTTTTTTTTTAAAAAAAACAGCTTGTACACGGGGTCGTGTTTAGACACCATCCCGATGAAAAATTGGGGGGTTTGGGGGGTCTCCGGGGGGGTTTTTGGGGCTGTAGGCTTTTTTAAAAAAGGGGGTTCGGGTGGCTTGCAAAAAAAAATGGAACCATTAAAAATCGGCGATTGCCTTCCCGGGGGGCCCTTTCCCAAAAAACGTGGAGGGGGGGGGGGGGGGGGGGTTCTGCTGCAGGGGGTAACAGCCCCCCTTCCTTTAATTCCCCGTTTTAGCGCAAAAACCCCCCTTTTGAGCACAACTCCGGGGGTTTTTTCCAAAAGCGGGGGGGAAAATTCCCTTCTCAATGGACTGCAGAAGGAGAAAAAAGGGGCCCTCGTTTTGTTTGGGAAAAAAAAAAAAACCCGGTTTTTTTTCCCCGGTACTTTCCCTGGTTGTTTTATTTAAATTTTTTTTTCCCCTATTTTTGCTTTGTTTAAAAAGGGGCAGGATGTTGCAAATTTTGGGGGGTAAGAATTGTGAAAGAAAAAAATACATTTTTTTTAAAAGGGGAAGAAGAAGAAAACGAAGGAAGAGGAAAAGGGGGAGGAGGAAAAAAAGGGGAATAGTTGGATGAAAAAAAAAAGTGGAAAAAAAAAAAAAAATTGGAGGATGAGAAAAAAGGGGGGGGAGGGGGGGAAAAACCCCTTCCCCCAAAAGGGGAAGAAGAAGAAGAAAGAAGAAAAAAAAAGAAAAAAAAGGAAGGGGAAGAAAGAAGAAGAAGAAAAGAAGAAGAAGAAGAAGAAAAAAGGAAGAAAAAGAAGAAAAAAGAAAAAGGGAAAAAAGGGAAAAAAAATTTCCCGTGAAGAAAAAAAATTTTCCCAAAAAAAAAGGGAAAAAAATTTTGAAAAAAATACCAAAAAAAAAAAAAAGGGGAAAAGGACGAAAAAGGAATAAAAGAGAAGGGGAGGGGGGGTTGGGGGGTGGAGGAGGTGAGTGGATGGAGGGTTATGGGGGGGAGGGGGGGGGGGGGAGGGGGGGGTGGGGGGAAGGGGGGGGATGTTGACCTTTCCCCCTTAAATTTTCCCTGTGAGACCTTTAGAGAAGTGACGCGGGGTCCTCCCCCCCCTTCAGCTGTTTTTTATCATAACCAGGGTTGGGGGGGGGAAGTTGGTGGTGCCGGGGGGGCAACTCCCCCTCCATCCGGGTATTAAATATACTCTATTTTCTCTTCTACACACTATCACTTCAACATCTATCAAATTTAACTTACATTATGGTTTGGGGGGCCCCGGGGGGGGGGGCGGCGGAGGCCTTTTAATATATATATATATCTATATCTTTATAAAATATATACTATGCTTTTATATCTATAAAATACAATCAAAAAATACCACCCCACCACAACCACCCTCTACTATAAAATCTCTATAAATATATATTTTAAAACTTTTACTACCCACCAAAACCACCCCCCCCCCCAAAACCACCACAAAATTTACTATACTACTACTACTAAAATACTATACTATACTACTATACTACTACAATACTTCCCCCACCACCACCCCACCCCCCCCCAAAACTACAAAAAAACTACTACAAATTACTACTACTACTACTACTCTCTCTCCCTCCCCCCCTACTACTTCTGCTACCACCACCACCACCACCACCACCCCCACCCCCATACAAATACTCTCCCCCCCATAAAAAATACTTTTACTACTACTATTTATTTCCCACCACCACACCACCACCCCACCCCCCCCAAAAACCCCCCCCACCACCATTTACTATACCACCACCCCCCCCCAAAAACCCCCCCCCAACCACCACCACCAACCCACCCCCACTATTTTTTTACTAAAATACTTACAAACATTATACTACTACCCACCACCCCCACCCCCACCACCACCACCACCACCCCCAAACCCCACTATACTATACTACTCCCCCCCTACTACTATTTACTACAAATACAAAAAAATACTATTTATGCTGCTGCTGGGCCTGCTGCTGTTTTCTCCCTTACCACCAGCACCCCCCCCAGCACCACCACCACCACTACTACTACTACTATACTACTACTACTTTTATACTACTACTACTACTACTATATTTACTACTACTCTATAATATCCCCCCCCCCCCGCCCCCCCACCCACCACACTATACTACTACTAAAATATACTACTACTACTATTTTTACTACTATTTTCTACTACAAATACTACTACTACTACTACTGCTGCTGCTGCTTTTTTGCTTTTCTGCTGCTGCGTTTACTGCGGGGGGGTGCTGCTGCTTTTTTTGGCTGTACAAACTCTACTATACTAATATACTACTACTACTGCTATTTTTTTACTACTTACTTTACTACAAATATATTTAATTACTAAAATACTACTACTACTACTATATTTTTTACTACTGCTGCTGTGCTGCTGTGCTGCGGGGGGGCCCCCTGCAAATATTTACTATATTTATATACTATACTACTACTACTACTGCTGCTGCGCTGTTTGTTTGCTGCTGTGCTGCTACTAAAAAAAATACTATTTTTGCTACTGTGCTGCTGCTGTACAAATATTGAAAAAAGAATTTTACTGGGGTAAATTTTTAAAAAAAGCAAACAAATCAAAGCCCTTGCTTTCACTCTTTCGTATCTGTCGTTTTTACTTTTATTGTTTATTTCTGTCTTTTCTTTTTGTGAATTTGTTTACTTGTTTGTTTTTTTTTTTTGTTTTTTCTTCGTCTGTCTGTAGTTGTTGTTGTTGTTTTTTTTTTTTTGGGGTTTTTTTGGGGGCTATTTCTTTTTTTTGTTGATCTGTTTGTCTTGTCTTTCTTTCTGTTTCTATTTATGTTTAACCAATTTAAAACAAAAATTTAACACCCCCAAACCAAAACACACACCAAACCACACCACAACCACACACACACAACACACCCCACACCACACACACACACACACACACACACACCACACACACACACACCGAA
Organism: Stramonita haemastoma; assembly: GCA_030674155.1. Lineage (NCBI taxonomy): Eukaryota > Metazoa > Mollusca > Gastropoda > Neogastropoda > Muricidae > Stramonita > Stramonita haemastoma. The sequence continues at coordinate 1,095 of JASPKP010004057.1, read as the reverse complement.
CACCACACTGGGAAGAAACAGCCAAAAATGACAGGACGGGGCAGAGAAAAGGACAGACAGAGACAGAGAGGAAAAAGAGATGGGGTTTAAGGGCCAAAAAAAAAAAAAAAAATAAAAAAAAAAAAAAAGAAAACCCAAAAAATTTAAAACAAAATTTTTTAAAAAAAAAAAAAAATTTACACTTTTGGGGGGGCCCCCCCCCAGTTTAAAGATTTAATTTTTGATTTTTGAAAAAGCATCCTTTTAAAAAAAAAAGGAAAAAAAATATACCCTTTCCTCTCAAAAATTGTTTTATTGTTGACAAAATTTTTTTGTCGGGCTGTCTGTTTCTGTCTGTTCTGCCGGGGGCTGTTTGCTCTATCTGGGGCCCCCAAACTCTTTCGGTTTTTTTGTCCCTTTGAGGAGATTATGTCGTTTTTAAAAAAGTTTTAAAAAAATTTTATTTTTTTAAAAGGCCGGGGGGAAAAGGGGGTTTATTAAAAAAACCACTGTGTGATTATTGTGAAAAAATTGGGTTGACCCCAATTTGTTTTCGCCCCCGTTTGGCCCCCCACCCCACCCCAAAAACCCCCCTTTCCCCCAATCCCGCCCCCCTTCTCTCTGTTTTTTGCCCCCCTGAAAGTATGTCTTGGAGAACTAAAGCAATGGAATCATAAAAAAAAGGCAGCCTCCGAAAAGGGGAAAAATGAGGAAAAAGGAAATTTTTAAAAATTTGGGAAGGGTGGGTGATTTTGTTTGTGATGACTTCACAAAAAAAGACTCATTGATTGTCCCCCCTTCTTTTTTCAGCCCCCCCACCCCCTCTCCCCCTTTTCTCACCCCCCCCCCCCCCCCACCCCACCCCCACAAAAACCCCCCCCCCCCCCCCCCCCCCCCCACCCTCCCCCACCAAAACCCCCCCCCCCCCCACCCCACCCCCCACCCCCCTCACCCACCCCTCCCCCCCCTTTTCCCCCCCCACCCCCCCCCCAAAAAAAAAAAATTTTTTTTTTAAAAAAAACACCACACACCCACACCAACACCACCACCCCCCCCCAAACCCCCCCCCTTCAAACCCCCTCCCCCCCCCTCCCCAACCTTTTCCCCCCCCCCCCC
>JASPKP010004056.1:0-2500 GCA_030674155.1 Stramonita haemastoma | reverse complement strand
AGGAGAGGAGAGAGAGAGAGAGAGAGAGAGAGAGAGAGAGAGAGAGAGGAGAGAGAGAGAGAGAGAGAGAGAGAGAGAGAGAGAGATTCTTTTATATCGAGGACATTGGAATAAGCTCTCATGTGCTTTTTTTTACATCCAGTCCCCGTGTGTATGCAGTTTTGTAAATTTTGTCATCTGTTCCCACTGGCACACGATGGCCTACTCTTACGAAAAGCAGAACAGGATTTAACGTGTGCGCAAGATGTTCTGCGAGCGTTCGCACACGGGGCCTTGGTTTATAGTCTCATCCGAAGGACTTTTGGGGAGAGTGGAGTCAGCACTGATGTTAACTGCAGGGGAAAAATCCCCTGGAATGGGAATCAAATCCGGGTCATCAAATTATGAACGCAATGTTCTGACCACTAGGCTATCCCGTCCTGAGAGAGAGAGAGAGAGAGAGAGAGAGGGGAGAGAGAGAGAGAGAGAGAGAGAGAGAGAGAGAGAGAGAGAGAGAGAGAGAGAGAGAGAGAGAGAGAGAGAGAGAGAGAGAGAGAGAGAGAGAGAGAGAGAGAGAGAGAGAGAGAGAGAGAGAGAGAGAGGAGAGAGAGAGAGAGAGAGAGAGAGAGAGAGAGAGAGAGAGAGAGAGAGAGAGAGAGAGAGAGAGAGAGAGAGAGCACCATATGTCATACTGAACAGAAAGACAGAAGGAGTGGATTATGGTTTGGCTGTTTTCTGTCAGCTCTAAATGTTCCAAATCGATCTGTCGAGGAGGCTTTCACCGCCCAGTCTATGGCCCATCAAGGTGTCAAGCAGACAACATGCCTCCCCTCTTAGCTTTGGTAGTAGGACAAAACCATAAATATTGGTAACTGCTGCAGACAACATGCCTCCCCTCTTAGGTTGGTCCTGGGATAAAACAATAAATATTGACAACTGCTTATGGCAGATGAATCAGCAACTGAAGTCAAAGTTTACTTCTTTCATGAGCATACACAGACATAGACACACAGACACACAGAGACACACAGACACACAGACACACAGACACACAGACACACAGACACACACACACACACACACACACACACACACACACACACACACACACACACACACACACACACGCACTGACCCAAGGGGATGGGATAGCCTGGTGGTGGTCAGAGTGATGCCCTCGTGATCTGCTGATCTGGGCTCGAATCTCATTGAAGAGGATTTTTCCTCTTGAGTTAATAACATCAGTGCGAACTCCATTCCCCCAAAAGTCATACACATGTGGACTGGATGTAAAGAAGCACATGAGTGCTTATTCCATTGTCCTTAAAATGAAAAAAAGAAAGGATAAAAAATCAGATGGGCAAAGAGTTGTGGTGGACACCTATTCTGGCATTGAAATCACTGGTGATGAACAGTAGTTCTTTGTCAGGAATTCTCCTTATATCAGTCCTGAAGTCATCATAAAACTTGCCTTTTGCTCACATACCTACATTTGTAGTTAACCCAAATTGTACTCCTACTTGTTTATCCACCTATGTTTTTTTTTTCTAATCCTTCCCCTGCACCTCCCTCCCCTCCTTCTTAAAACTTGAGGAAAAATGCGGTTGGTGATAAGTAGATAAAAAAGCCATTTCTTATTCAATAATGTAACTTTTTCATGGACAGCCAGGTAACGAAAATAGATAAATGAAAGAATGGTAAAGGTGAGGTAAAGGTAAAGGTGTTCTATAACCTATGTGGTCGTAGGGGAGCGAGGCATCAGAGATCTCAGCTTCTCTAAGGGCCTGCATATTGAGGGCAGCGCCCATCCCCTCTCCCTCGCTGCTTTACCTTCCCTGACCCTAAAGAGGGCAGGAACCCATTTACAGCTGGGTGAACTGGGGGGGACTGTACTGAAGCCAAGGCGCGCAAACTGTCACCTATCCACTTGGTAACCACGCTCGATGCTGCTTAACCTTGGCTGGGGGAAAGCGAGTGTTCTGACCACTGAGCGATCCCGTCCCTTAATGAAAGAATGGGAAGCAGCAAATCTGATGGTGTTGTTGCTTTAGGTGGTGATGGGTGATTATCATGTTTTTGTAAAATTGTATTGTTGTCATTATGGGTGATTTGTTGGTTTGAAGTTTTCTGGTTGGTTTGAGTGTTATGGATTGGATATCATTTTGTTGAAGTTGTCTTTCAGTTTTTAAAAAAACACTGATCTTCTGTTTTTTGTTTGGTTTGGGTTTTATTTATTTATTTATTTAATTTTAAAAAAATAGTTTTTTGTTCTTGCTAGATAGATGGCTTAATGAAAAAAAGCAAATTTATTGCTTACTCAATGTACCATCTGGAAATAAAATTTTGTCTTTGACTTTGATGGCAGTCAGAATCAGGAGCTAGGTTACAGGCCGTCAACACAACGACAGACAGTTTCAGCTGGGGGTCTAGATGGACGTTGGGAGGGGGGGGGGCAGTTCCATCCTTCCTGCTCCACCCCCACCCACCCCCCTGCTCATAGCTCCCCCCTCCTCCCCACTCC
>JASPKP010004055.1:15000-18407 GCA_030674155.1 Stramonita haemastoma | reverse complement strand
AGGTACCAGTGGGAATGGGTGACAAATTTACAAAACTGCATACACACAGGGACTGATGGGGAAAAAGAGTGCTTATTTCATTATCCCCGAAATACAACTAAAAGAATTAAAATAATAAAAAAAGAATGATACTAACACACACACGCACACAGAGTCACACACACACACACACACACACAGAGTCACACACACAGAGTCACACACACACACACACACACACACACACACACACACACACACACACACACACACACACACACACACACACACACACACACACACACAGAGAAAAAATACTTATTCATTACCCATAAAATAAAATGATTAAGAAGAAAGCAGAAGAAAACACACACACACACACACGCGCGCGCCACCGCGTACGCGCGCACACACACACATACACACATACAGAGTATTGTAGATCTCTGTGTTAGTGTGTACTTGTGAGTGTGAGAATGAACTACAAATCTCAAAAAGCTCCATGCACATAGGGACTGGATTTATGCGCATGACTGCTTATTCATTGTACTCAGAACAAAAGAACTGAAATCTTACACACAGAGATAGGATAAATGGGCATTCATGCTCAAGCCCACACTTTTCTAGATAAAACTCTGCAACTTTTACTCCCTCGTGGCTACGCCCAGAGCAAAACTTGCGCCCTTTTATAGAAAAGTACGGGATTAACCTTGAATGCCCATTTATCCTATCTCTCATATCATAATAAAAAAAGGAACCCTTCATTTATAAGCAAAAGTCGCAACTTTTACCCCTCCTTTATCCTTTCTCTCTGGCAGAATTAAAAAAAAGAGCAAAAGCCATCACCTCTGTTGTTACAAAACAGACAAAAAATGTCAGAATAAAAAAGTGCAAAACCCTCTCCACTGCACCAGGCTCATTGGACTTTTAAGGACTTTTTAAGAACTTTTAGCCTGAGCAGTGGAGAGGATTTCCGGCATTCACAACTGCTGGAATGCCAACACACGCACTCACACACACTTGAGTTTATGGTACACATAGCACAGCACAACATAGTACACACAGTGACAACACAACCAAATGAAACAACACAGTAACACGAAACAAGCCACATCTGCATCAGATGCGACAGAGACTGCCACTCCCGCATTGGAATGACCAGCCACAGCCGGTGTCGCTGAACAAATGACCTGGCGCGAATTCCATAGTCGACATCAATTGACGGAGGCCTCCCCCCCTCCTGTGTATGCAGTTATGTAAATTTTGTTATCTGTTCCCATCGGCACACAATGACCTAATCTTTTGAAAAGCAGAACAGGATTTAATGTGTGCGCAAGATGTTCTGAGTGCGTTCACACACAGGGCCTCCGTTCACAGTCTCATCCAAAGGACTTTTGGGGAGAGTGGAGTGTGCACTGATTTTAACCCCAGAGGAAAAATATCCTCTTGAACAGGAATCAAACCTGGGTCATCAGATTGGAGTGCGATGTTCTGACCACTAGGCTATCCCGCCCCTATTTAAGTAACATAGAATAGTGGCTTGGTCATTGTTTTTGACGCAGGGAAAAAGGCACTACTGAGTTGTTGCCATTTTAAGATTTTGACTGAAGAAACAGTTCTTTTTCAGAGCAAGAGTGTGGAGATGTAAATGCTTATATTGTAACTAGTGTAAGTCTGTTGTGGCGGGTCTCTTGACCCAGTTTCTGTGCATGTGCAGTTCTCAGTGGCAGTAGTTTTGTGCACATTCCCCCCCCCCCTCCTCTCTAAAAGGCAGAATAAATATAACTTGAGAGTCAGCTGCAAAATGTTGGGTTTATCAGTCTACTAATAAAATGTGAATTCATGAATAAATTTTGTATACTACTAAAAATGTTTTAATGAATTTTCATCTTCTACTTCTGTCTTGGGGGAAAATGCATAGATTGTTTTGTAATGAGAAGCCAGAAGAGTATCACTCTCATTGTTCTGTTTTTGTTCTTTTTCAGCTGCGAGCTGATGTGGTTCCTAAAACGGCCGGTAGGTACTCAGTGTGGTGTGTTGTTTTCTGTTTTTGTTTTTCTGCCTCCCTTTCTGTGACATTTTTGTCATACTGCTGTCATGCCACTCATTCCAACCTCACCATCCCGGCCATATTCAGGCTTAATAGTTGAGATTTTGTCTTTAAGTCAGAAGTGAAGGTCCATGAGGGTGTGTCAGTGTTAGGCTGCTGTTGGAACACCAGCCAGCATGGCCCTGCACTGCTGCTGGATCACTGTGTAGTGTTCAGTGGAGCCATTTCTGATCCATCATGTGCAGGATACCACTTTCTGTTGGTAGACCATGGATGATCAGTGAGAAAATGTTGTTGAGTTGTGCTGTCATTACTCATGGGCCTGACTAGGTCAGTAAGTGTGGCTGGCATTTCCAATTCTAGAGTGCAAACATGGGAGCATTGGAGTGATGCTGTGGCCATACTGTGCTCCCCAGTACATGGCATTGGTGATTGAGATTCGCTCCCGGTACTGGATAACAAAAGCCCTCTGACTACTGACAGATTAATTCTGGAGCCATTTTGATTGAGACACCCACCTCTGTTCTGGGATGACAGCCACCACAATGGCCTTCCAGAGACTTTCTGGCATGAACCTGCACCCCTGAAGTGAAGGCTTTGACATCATCACCACAGGTACAGGGAAAATCGATAGGATGCCACTGGTATGAAATGAAATCTGCCACCACTGCAAAATAACTTAAGTAGAATAATTAGATGAAAAAAAATGCATACTTCTGTTACCTTTGTTCTTGTTATTATGGAATGTGTTCAAGAGCAAGAAGGTCTGTGTTAGAATTGCTATGAACTTAATGAAGTCATATCTTCTGTTCTCTTATATTCCCCCATGGGGATGCAGGGGACTCTTGCAGTATAAATAACAACTTCTTCTCGAAATTCTGTACTAGTAATTGCCCGTTTTCTATGACTCATTGTTTCTGTTGTTTTCTTTACCTATCTATCATCTCTTGATTATTTTCTACCTTCCCAGTCCATTCTCTTGCCTTTTCTTTTAGGAAATATTTCGAATAATTTATTTATCATTGTGTAAGATTTTGTTTGAATTGTTTTGTTCTAGTGACAGGGTAGTGATATTGTAAACACTGGGATGGGCACAGGGTGTTCATTCTGCAGCGTAATTTGCGCATATAACGTTTTTCTTATTTTTGTTTTCGTACATATTGAAGTTTTATACTTTTTTACGTTTTTGTAACCTGGGGATGATAAATTATGTGGATAAGCTGGCATCTTTGGCACAGCCTGGTTTTATTGGCCTCAACACTTCCAGGACGGAAACCTTCAGTCAAAGGTGCAACTGAGTGCTATTGACTGTGATGATATAACTGAGGCAGCTAAGGTGAGGCTGAGCATCTCTTTATGATTAAACTCATCATGTCTG
>JASPKP010004055.1:0-7500 GCA_030674155.1 Stramonita haemastoma | reverse complement strand
CATCCGTGATTTCTAAGTAGGTATGCAACATTAAATAATCAAAATGTTAAAAATCTGAAGAGAGATGTGGATGCCTAATCATTTACGCTAAACAAATTATTTTACACATTTGTTTCTCTGTCTTAGTTTACACGCCAGAATTGTTTGTTTATCATTACCCTTGAAACTGTAAACAAATCTCTGACACAGAGAATAATCTTGTCAGATTTTTCGGGCAGGAAAGATTCTCAGCAATTTTGTCACAAAACTCCTATGTTTGTATAAAAGATAGCGAGTACACATTTGCGTGATTACACACATTTGCGTGAATGATAAGTTTACAGTCTAATCACTAGGGCCTCTGAAGAAAAACAACACAACAGGCAACATGAAGAGAGCTGAGGGACACAAACCAGGCCTGCAAGGCAGTGTCCACAGAAAGAGAGAGAGAGAAGTCCGAGTTATTCACTCGTGGACATTGTACATCTTTATTGAACGCTCAGACAGCATCTATTGTTGTCAGTCATATAATGGAAAAAATGCGTCGCACTGCCTTTTAAGTACCTGACAAGTGAGGTCCAACACATATGGCTTCAGCACGGGAGAGATTAGGGGTTTTTTGTGTGTGTGGTTTGTGGGGTTTTTGTTTTTGTTTTTGTTTGGATCAGATTTTCAGTTTTTTCTCCTGTCATCAACTGTGATGTGATAGAGTCACATGTGTAGTCTCGGGAGTACTGAATAGGGAATCTTTTTTTTTTTTTTTTTGCTGCCTCATCTTCTGTGACGTCCCTACCCCTGCTGTTCCCAGGCTGCTCGTTTCAATCTCCCAGTCACAGCCATGCACAGGTTCGCTATGTCTCGTCCTCAGGGTCGGAAGTCCACCAGGAGCTCATCAATATCAGGTCGTTGTGGATCACCAGCCAGAGGGGCCCTGCACTGCTGCTGGGTCACTTTGATGGTGTTCAGTAGTGCCTGTTCTGAGCTAACCTATGCAGGACACCATCTACTAAGCCCCCTACTAACGCCAGTATTAGCTCAGTCGCGGAGCCAGGCTGAGTGAGACGCCCACCCGAGGTGACGACCACCACAACGTCCCTCCAACGACCGCCCCCCTCGAACCTCCAACCCCAAAGGCTTTGACACAAACTCACCATAGGCACAGAAGCGTATGGGGAAACTGAACCTGAGGTCACCATGAGACCAATGCCACAGAATCAGAGGCAATGTTTTTCATTGCATGATGATCAGTGAGGATGAGGAATATGTCACGATGCTGATATGAAAGTGTATGTGCCTTGAGACTACTTGACAGGGTTGTACTCTACACGTACTTTTATAATATATCCCAGCATCAACTGGGCCCGAGAGATACAGACACCTGCAGTGTTGGTCAGGTAATTTAAGCACACCCTCGAACTCACATCTGTAAAATGGATGAAGTCGATTGTGTGGTCCCAGTCTTCCCATTGAGCCCACAGCACACTCACTCTAGGTAGGAGCCAGCCGGACCCTGAAAAATCCCTATGACTCTTATGGGAATCAAACCTGCGACCTTCCAGTCTGAAATCCAAGGCGCTAACCACTGTGCCATAGCGGCTGGTTGAATAGGGAATCTTTGTTTTCCTACTGCTATTGTGATGGACATGAATGATTGAGCATGCATTACTCTCTCTCTCTCTCTCTCTCTCTCTTCTCCTCTCTCTCTCTCTCTCTCTCTCTCTCTCTCTCTCTCCTCTCTCTCTCTCTCTCCTCTCTCTCTCTCTCTCTCTTGTTTGTAGTTTTCTTGTCTGGTTTTCGCTTCCTCTTGCCCTTTCATTTTTCAGCTTTACAGCTCTTCTTCAATCATAGACTTTATGGCAAAAAAGAGCAGAAAAAAATAATACATGGAATTTGTATAGCGCTATATCTTGTAAAAACAAATTAAAGGGCTTGCATTCGACCTACACAACACACAAGCTATCAATAACAATTTATAGTTTTAGCAAATTCGAATGTAAACACACACGCACGCGCGCGCACACACACACACGCTTGCGCGCGTACACGCGTGCGCACACACACTTATAAAAGTTATACACTTTGGCAGGTAGATGTTGAAGGCAGGGACAGGTAAGAGATGGAGAAAATCTTAGGTTTGAAATAAGTGTGTATTGAGGTTGGATTTAAGTGTCATAAGTAGGCTTTTGCCGGAGGTAGAGAGGAAGGTCGCTCCAGATCGAAGGACCAGAAACAGAGAAAGAGCGGCGGCCAACGGTAGATAGGTTGAATCTGGGTATTCTTAAGGACAAGGTATCTGCGGACGAGCGGAGGGAGCGAGAAGGTGTGTACAAGTGAAGACATACGCAGAGGTAGGAGGGTGCAGTTTTGTGGAGACATTTGTAACAGAGGGTATTGATCTTGTAGTTTACTCTCTGTGGTACAGGCAGCTAATGGAGAGATTGCAAGAGAGGGGTCATGTGCTCAGATTTTTCTTTCTGAGGACCAGACGAGCTGCAGAGTTTGTATACGTTGAAGGGAGTGGATAGATGATGCTGGCAGACCAGCCAAAAGAGAATTGCAATAGTCCAGACGTGAGAGAATAAGAGAAATGACAAGTTTGGATATAGACAAGAAGGAGGTGACAAGAAGAATTTCCAGAAGGTGAGAATGTTATTTATACTGACAGGCCCCCAGCATCCTCACAGGGAATCTTGTGGATATCACGACATGCATTTGAAATTTTTGTACGACATTCAAGATTATGTTGTTGTTGAGATGATTGTATAAAACAGAAGCTATAACAATATGTAAAAGTAACAAATTTGATTGTTTTGATTGTTACAATTTATACAGGAATCCTGTAGTTTGTTGTGTATTGCTTTGATAAAAGTTTTTGTTGTTGCACTTTGTTGACAACACAACTTATTCTTAGAGGGCTTGTGTCACTATTTTTAGGCACAGGTGCTGCTATTTTATTTCTCCTTGGGTAAACAGCTCTCTTACACATGTGCTAGTGCACATATGTACGCGCACACACACACACACACACACACACACACACACACACACACACACACACACACACACACACACACACACACACATGTATGCACAGATGCATAAATACACATATATGCACACATGCACACGCATGCACACCCACACGCATGCACACCCACCCAAACGCACGCACGCACGCACGCACACACACACACACACACACACACACACACACACACACACACACACACACACACACACACACACACACACACACACACACACACGAGCACTCTTGTCTTTTGCAATCTATCTGGGGGAAAAATCCCCTGATCTAATCCTGTTTTAGTTGCCAGCCTGAACCTGTAAATGATGATATCTTTCAGTCTTGTCATTTTACCCAGCATGCTTTGTTGTGTGCAGGTTGAATGGCAGGCAGGTTGTGTTTGGCAAGGTGGTGGATGGCATGGATGTGGTCAAGGCAATCGAGGAGCAAGGCAGCAAGGATGGGAAGACAACACAGAAAATAAAGATTTCCAACTGTGGGGAACTCTAAGCCTTTGTTGTCCGACATCACCCAGAGCCACAGACTTTTCTTGTGCTTGTTTTTAGAGAAAGCTTTTGCAAGTCCTGACCCAATGCTTGTTTTTAGGGAGAGCTGTCGCAAGTCTTGACTGGATCCTTAAACTACCTTTGCAAATGCTGTCTGCATTAAGTGTAATCTTGTGGTAGCCTATATTTGCTAGTTTTTTTTCCCCTCTTCATTTCTGTTCATGCATTGATCATGCTTGCCAGTGATATTGTTCACTTTGTAATTTTTGCAATCCTGTATGGACATAAAATCATAGCTGTACATTTTCCCTCTTGAAAACTCACTTTTGTTCAGATATTAAATATCAGGATGTCACGGCAAACATTGTTTCTTGTATACTTTTTAAAAAAATGTTATATTACAATGTTTACAAAATTACAAGAGAAAAAATTTGAACAAGGAAAAATTCCTGAAGTCAGAATGCAGCTACCTTAATAGTGGGCAAAAACGGTCGAACACACAAAGAATCTCACTGTTTGTTAACCTCAGAGCTCTAGCTGAGGGATTAAAAGAAAACAAAAAAGGACACTCTTTTATGTTCTGCAAATCATTGATGGTTGTTTTTGGCAGTTTTGAAAAGTTAATTGACATGTTATTGTTTTAGATGAATGGCAAGGAGTTTTGAAAGTAACATGTTTCTTCTTTGTTATTCAAGGTGTTGACATTTATTATGCCAGTTTCCTTTTACAACACTTGGGGTAGAGACACAAATGCAATTAATGACAGTGGTTTGCCATTTCTTTCATTTACTGTTTTTTGAATGTAGAATTCATAGCTGTTGCATATTTCTGTGCCTAATCTCACACAGCTCATGTTTCGGGCTCTCAGATTTTTAATTTCATTCCAGTGTTTTTGTTTTGGGTGATTATATGGCTGGTGCAGAAATAAACATATATGTACTCAGAAAAAGAGACTTGTTTTTTGTGAGAAGTATTTGAATGGAAAAATTAATTGGCCAATTATAGAACATGTCAAGAGTGAAAAATTCAGAAGCATAATTCAGAAAAGCATGTTTGAGAGATAAAAGAAATCTGATTTTCAAAAATTGATCGAGAACATTCACCTGTCTTCATTGCTGCTGTTGACGTAGGTATTTCTTGATTCACCTGTTCACCTGTCTTCAGTGCTGCTGTTGACGTAGGTATTTCTTGATTCACCTGTTCACCTGTCTTCAGTGCTGCTGTTGACAGCAGGAGCTTTACATAATGCCACCAGTGTTTGCCATCTCTTTCTATCTCTATTAGTGTGTGTGTGTGTGTGTGTGTGTGTGTGTGTGTGTGTGTGTGTGTGTGTGTGTGTGTGTGTGTGTGTGTGTGTGTGTGTTTCAGCTCGGGTTATTGTGAATGCAACAAGTTGGACAGGCTGCAGGCAGTCTGGTAAAAGACGGGTTAGGAGTTATCACAGGAAAAATAAAAGTCACTTATGACGAGACCAAAATAGGGAAGAAGATGGGTTCAGCAACACCCTGAATACAGCAGCAGAGGCAACTAAGTTACTGCCAAAGACAAGGCAATGTCGGGCCACTGCACTGAGACTGAGAACTGGACACAGCATGATCAGGCATATATCACGTGTAACCAGCTCTGCATCGATAAGTCTGGCATGGAGTGTCCATGTGGTGGACTTACACCTTCAATGACTGTGGAACACCTCCTGCAGGATTGTCCAAATCAACAACACACGAGAAGAAATCTAGCCTGCCACCATACCAATGTCTGAAAAGATCCCTGCCCTGATTAAAGAAGACTGAAATTTGTGAAGACCATAAGAGTTCACTCTCTGAGAAACCGATGACAACGGTAATCTTCGGCATAAAAACTGACGCACCATTTTCTTTGTAAAAATCACCAAGTCGTTTACATTTTCTTGACCAGGCATCACCATCTTTGCATTCTGTAATCTCAGTGTCAGTGTGAGTTCCATGAGTCCAGGGTTTTGATTATTGTCAGTGCTATAGATGCTTGTAAACTTGTCCATAAGGCCTGATCAAGGCCAGAATATGTTTTTAAAGTGTTCATTCTATCAGATGTTGCAAGTCTCAACATGACTGTGCTCTATAAGGATAATCAATACCATCCTCATACCCATCCACACACATACATTACACCATGTAATGAAGAAGACATTCACATTTTTTTTTATTAGACTTGTTGCAAATACACAAAAGGCCAAAATTTTAGTGAACAGATACCCAGTTTCTCTGAAGATACAGGAGCTGGAACAGAAGACCAGGAAACAGAATCACTGATTTCAGAACAGGCAACAGATCCAAATGACAAGGATTCTAAACAAGAGGCAGCTACCCATACAGCAAAACAAAATAAAGTCATGGTTGGCCCCTTTGATCAGTCACTTTCTTTTGGGTACCTTTCTAAAAAACAAATCGATGGTCACTAGAAAATTTGAAGCAACCATTTTTCTTTTCCTTCCAACATCAGTGTTTAAAAAAAATCATCATTATTCCTTTTTTCTTTCACAGTAGATTTTTTTTTCTCTTAACCTCTCAACATATTGTACTAGATTGATAGTCCTAAATTGGTCTATAGTGTTGCAGTGGGATGGTATGCATTGTCTTTCCAGTGTTTTTAAGGTCATCTGAAGACATGGGAATACTAATAACTATGAGGAGAAGCTTTTGCCTTAAGGTAAATGATGTTTATGATGAACAACAGAAAGATGTGATTTTATCTTCTTTTTTTATAATTTGTTTTTTTACAGTTCTGCCACTACCTAGTGCTTGGTTAGGAACTTGCCCCATTTCCATGGCGATGTTAAGATCGCCATGCCCATTTCTCAACTAATGTTGGTTTCTTCCTTCCCTAGACACAGCAACAATTTCTTCTCTGTCGCTATTTCTTGCTGCAGCTTCTGTTGAAGCTTCAGTGCCAAACTCCAGCAGAAAAAGAAAAGCCTAGGATGCTGATGACAGTGTCATCATTATCATGCTTATTATTGTAGCACTTCATTTGTGCAAAAATACAAAGTATGCTTATCTTGCATTCATGTTACCAAGCAACCATTCAGTGGGAAAAAGAACATGATTTCCACATAAAAGTTACGGGCATGCGTTATTTTTGAAGTGCTTCTGCTTAAAAACACAGTACAACTGTTTGGTATAAGTATTCTATCTCTCACTGCTTGTCAGCATCAAAACCTCACAGACCACACGCATACTACAGGCATACTGACAACTTTCACTCACTGGTTCAGACATCAGGGACCAGTCACATATTACAAGAACACCACAGCAGTCTTCCCTTTCCTCTCGCTCCCATTGCGGATCATCAGTGTGCGCGAGGCAAGATCGGGAGATCCCTGACTGAAGCGGACCCGTGTCCCTACCCCTGGTTTTTCCACATCCCGCTCCCCACAGCCACAACATCCCAGCAGCTCACGGAAGCCTTCACGGAACTTCTTGCTGAAGAAGCAGTAGACGATGGGGTTCATGCAGCAGTTGGACGAGCTGAGCCACTGTGCCAAGGGCACCCACCACCTCGCTCAGCACGTGCTGCGCGTGCCGTGACATTTCTGGCTGCACCACCCGCCAGAAGTTGATGATGTAGAGGGGCAGCCAGGACAGCGAGAAGAGCACGCAGACCACCACCAGCATCTTGAGCACCCGGACCCTGGAGCGCTGGATCAGCTGGGTGCTGCTGTTGTGGGCGCCCAGACCTTGCCGGCGCCAGACCTTCAGGCCGATGAGGCTGTAGCAGACCGTGATCATGGCGAGGGGCAGAGAGTAGCAGCAGACGAACATAACGCCAACGTAGTAGCCGCGCTGCAGGGTCAAGGACGGCCAGTGGTCGTAGCAGACGTAGAGATGCTGGCGGGAGGTAGTGTAGGCGCGGTGCTGGAAGAAGACTAGCCAGGGCACCATCACGCCCACCGCCGTCAGCCAGATGAAGAACAGCATCACCTTGCACTTGCCCCGGCTGATCTTCACCTCCAAC
>JASPKP010000405.1:10000-47905 GCA_030674155.1 Stramonita haemastoma | reverse complement strand
ATCATTTCAACACCCTCAAAAAACAATATCCTAATACAAAATACAAGCAAAAACCCACAAACAACAAAAAGTTGTGGTGTGGTGGGTGTGTGTGTGTGTGTGTGTGTTGGGTGGTGTGTGGTTTTTGTGTGTGTGTGTGGTGTGTGTTGGGTGTGAGGGGGGGGTTTGGGGGTGATCATTATGTTTTTATCAAAAGGGGGATGGGTTTTTTCCATTATTTTTTTTTCATTTAAATTTATTAATTTCAATATTTATTCTATCTGTTTATTTTTTCCACTTTATTCTATAATTATACAAACATTATTATTATCATCATTATCATTATCATTATCATTATTATTATTATTATTATTATTATTATTATTATTATTATTATTATTATTATTATTATTATTCTGTACCCCTACCCCCTCTGGTATAACTTTATGTGGAAGGACATAAAATTGAAGACTACTACTACTACTACTATTACTGCTACTACTACTACTACTACTGCTACTGCTACTGCTACTACTACTACTACTACTACTACTACTACTACTACTACTACTACTACTACTACTACTACTACTACTACTACTACACACATACACAAGTTTGGAGATATTGTAATCTGACATAAGTTGCTTATTGACATTTTATGGATTCTTTTTTTAAGTCTTAAATAATGGTATTGGTGACATTGTAACTGATATAAGCAGTTTGTGTGTGTGTGTGTGTGTGTGTGTGTGTGTGTGTGTGTGTGTGTGTGTGTGTGTGTGTGTGTGTGTGTGTGTGTGTGTGTGTGTGTCTGTGTCTGTGTCTGTGTGAAAGTCAAGTCAAAATTTTATTTTCAGATGGTACATTGAATAAGCATCCATTTGCTTTTTTTTCATCATGATCAAGCCTTCTATCTCTAAAAAAACACAAACCAAAAGCAGAAAAAAACATTTCACCAACATTAATTAACCAACATCATTTCAACAGCGTCAAAAATACAATATGCCTAGATACAAAATACAAGCAACAACACTAACAACAAAAAGTGTGTGTGTGTGTGTGTGTGTGTGTGTGTGTGTGTGTGTGTGTGTGTGTGTGTGTGTGTGTGTGTGTGTGTGTGTGTGTGTGTGTGTGTGTAGTGGGGGTTTGGGGGTGTGGATGTGTGGGTGTGATTTTTGAGTGGGAATTTTTTTTCTTTTGGTTGTTTTTGCTGTTATTGTTGTTGCTGGTATTATCTATAGGCATATTTTAATTTTAAGGCTGTTGAAATCATGTTAGCTAATTAATGTTGGTGAAATGTTTGTTGTTGTTGTTGTGTTTGTTTGTTTGTTTTTTCCCCTTTTCTTTCTTTTTTTATGGGGGTTTGATTGTTTGCAAGAGATTTTCTGCTTTGTTTTTTGTTGGTTTTTTTGGTTTGGTTTTTGTTGTTATTTTTTTCTTTTCTTTTGATAGATGGCTTGATGAAAAAAAACAAATTGATGCTTAATCAATGTACCATCTGGAAATAAAAATTTAATTTGATTTGATTTGATTTCACACACACACACACACACACACACACACACACACACACACACACACACACACACACACACACACACACACACACACACACACGCACGATTTTCGTCTTCTTTTTTTTAAAGGTGTGAAATTCCAACATGCAAAAACAGTTGCAAAATCAGTGTTCAACAGTGCTGCATCCTCTGGTTGACAGTATCTGCAATGTGTGTTGTGTACAGAAAAACAGGTAATGAACTGTATATCATTAAAGCTGATCTAAACCAGGTAAATAAAAAAAAAGTAGAATATAATAGGAACGATAAAAAAGAGCATGGCATACTATGTATTTTAATTGTAATTATTAATTTTGTCTGTGAAAAATTCAGAAGCTGGCAGCCCCCACGCATTCTATCGCCTATAGGCCTACCGATGACTTTCTTAGTTTTC
The DNA here is from genome assembly GCA_030674155.1 of Stramonita haemastoma. Lineage (NCBI taxonomy): Eukaryota > Metazoa > Mollusca > Gastropoda > Neogastropoda > Muricidae > Stramonita > Stramonita haemastoma. The sequence continues at coordinate 45,976 of JASPKP010000405.1, read as the reverse complement.
GGTATTTAGATAGTCACACGCTCATGGACGCTACATGTGCTCACGGGTAGACATCTTTGATAAAAAATAAAGGTAATCAATGATATATTTTCCGTACTTTGCAGGTCCTTTTTAGCAGAAAGCTTTAGCGTAGATTACTTTTTTGTTTAATCGTTTGTAGTATGTCAGTGAACGACCCCATATCAAGATGCTTTTAGGTATGTTGAAAAAGCAAGTTCGATGCTAGCCTATTCAGGCTTTTGTGAGGGAGATCTAAACACCTCGGGTATTGACATGAAATAATTTACTTTTCGCTGCTACGTTAGTAGAGAGCATGGCAATACCAACATACTTTAACGTCCCCTTCTTCATCCAATGCGCAGACAGCAACTACTGTTTTCTGACATAGTTATGAACGAATATGCATTGGGCTGTAGTCAGTGGTGATGACAGCAGAACCCACATTTTTAGTTTTGGTGCTGAGCCCATCATGCATGTGTGTGTGCAGTAGTGCTTGGACTTCAATGGAGGTTCCCTGGAGGAAGAAGATAAGGGTTTGAGGAAACTTCCTATTTGAGATTGTGAGGGTCTTGTCATTTTTTAAACCCATGGCATTTTGTTTTGCTTGCTAATGCTTGTTTTATATTTCGTGATGAGTGATTCATGAAGACCATAATACCATTTGGGGGGCAGGATAACTTAGTGGTTAAGAGTGTCGTGCTCATGGTCAGACAGCATGGGTTTGAGCTACCACCCAGATGCCTGGTGGAGGGGATTTTTCCCTGTTGAGTTGATATCAGTACTAAGTGACTTCCAGGAAAGTACTGTATCATGTATGACTATGAGGCTATAAATTAAGGTCCTGTGTATGAACGCACAAAACATTTTACATGTGTGATGGGGCGGTAATTAGATTATCTCCCATGTGAACGGAGCGCGCATTCGCAGCGTCATGTTTCTATTTAGAGACACACCTGTGAATTGTCGATGCTCTGATTCTTTGGGTAGTGGTCGAAAACCCTTCGTTGCATGCACTTCGCCTTCACGGTGAAATGTATGTTTATGCAACCTCTTTTCAGAGGTCACATTCTAAACTGACTAGCTGTGCCGTGTTCCCGAGGTTTGTGCAGAGATGGGACATCACCCATGTCCACTCTGTTACAAATGGTGTCAGAAGTGGGATGAAAGACCCAAGTAGGTAGAGTTAGTGTTTTGTAGATAACCATTGTCTGGGCTACTGGTTTTCAGCATCAAATATGTACCTTCGGATGGGGTGGAAGACCCAAGTAGGATTATTTTTTGTAGTTAGCAGTTATAGAGGCTACTGGACAGTATCAAATATGCTGGCCAGGTAGCGTACCTCGGGACGCGGTACAAGTTGGCCGGTGGTGGATGTGATGGGGCGGTAATTAGATTATCTCCCATGTGAACGGAGCGCGCATTCGCAGCGTCGTGTTTCTATTTAGAGACACACCTGTGAATTGTCGATGCTCTGATTCCTTGGGTAGTGGTCGAAAACCCTTCGTTGCATGCACTTTGCCTTCACGGTGAAATGTATATTGATGCAACCTCTTTTTAGAGGTCACATTCTAAACTGACTAGCTGTGCCGTGTTCCCGAGGTTTGTGCAGAGATGGGACATCACACATGTTCCCGAGGTTTGTGCAGAGATGGGACATCACACATGTCCGCTCTGTTACAAATGGTGTCAGAAGTGGGATGGAAGACCCAAGTAGGTAGAGTTAGTGTTTTGTAGTTAACCGTTGTCGGGGCTACTGGTTTTCAGCATCAAATATGCAAACAGGTAGCTTACCTTCGGATTGGGTGTAAGACCCATGTAGGATTATTATTTTTTGTAGTTAGCAGTTTTAGGGGCTACTGGACAGTATCAAATATGCTGGCCAGGTAGCGTACCTCGGGACGCGGTACAAGTTGGCCGGTGGTGGATGTGATGGGGCGGTAATTAGATTATCTCCCATGTGAACGGAGCGCGCATTCGCAGCGTCGTGTTTCTATTTAGAGACACACCCGTGAATTGTCGATGCTCTGATTCCTTGGGTAGTGGTCGAAAACCCTTCGTTGCATGCACTTCGCCTTCACGGTGAAATGTATGTTTATGCAACCTCTTTTCAGAGGTCACATTCTAAACTGACTAGCTGTGCCGTGTTCCCGAGGTTTGTGCAGAGATGGGACATCACCCATGTCCACTCTGTTACAAATGGTGTCAGAAGTGGGATGAAAGACCCAAGTAGGTAGAATTAGTGTTTTGTAGATAACCATTGTCTGGGCTACTGGTTTTCAGCATCAAATATGTACCTTCAGATGGGGTGGAAGACCCAAGTAGGATTACTTTTTTGTAGATAGTAGTTTTAGGGGCTACTGGTCGGTATCAAATATGCTGGCCAGGTAGTGTACCTCGGGACGCGGTACAAGTTAGCCGGTGGTGGATGTGATGGGGCGGTAATTAGATTATCTCCCATGTGAACGGAGCGCGCATTCGCAGCGTCGTGTTTCTATTTAGAGACACACCTGTGAATTGTCGATGCTCTGATTCCTTGGGTAGTGGTCGAAAACCCTTCGTTGCATGCGCTTCGCCTTCATGGTGATACGTATTCATGCAACCTCTTTTTAGAGGTCACATTCTAAACTAACTAGCTGTGCCGTGTTCCCGAGGTTTGTGCAGAGATGGGACATCACACATGTCCGCTCTGTTACAAATGGTGTCAGAAGTGGGATGGAAGACCCAAGTAGGTAGAGTTAGTGTTTTGTAGTTAACCGTTGTCGGGGGCTACTGGTTTTCAGCATCAAATATGCAACCAGGTAGCCTACCTTCGGATTGGGTGTAAGACCCATGTAGGATTATTATTTTTTGTAGTTAGTAGTTTTAGGGGCTACTGGACAGTATCAAATATGCTGGCCAGGTAGCGTACCTCGGGACGCGGTACAAGTTGGCCGGTGGTGGATGTGATGGGGCGGTAATTAGATTATCTCCCATGTGAACGGAGCGCGCATTCGCAGCGTCGTGTTTCTATTTAGAGACACACCTGTGAATTGTCGATGCTCTGATTCCTTGGGTAGTGGTCGAAAACCCTTCGTTGCATGCGCTTCGCCTTCATGGTGATACGTATTTATGCAACCTCTTTTTAGAGGTCACATTCTAAACTGACTGGCTGTGCCGTGTTCCCGAGGTTTGTGCAGAGATGGGACATCACACATGTCCGCTCTGTTACACATGTTAAGAGCCATTCCACTTTTGAAAGAAATATTGCTGCCAGTAGGAATGGATGACAGAATCTAAAAAATGCATGCACACTCTTGTCATGTTTAAAAATAATCCTGACAGTCAGAATCTGAAAAGTGCTAGCTATTAATGTTGGGCAGTCAGTCACATATTGCAAAATTGCTATTGTTGAACCTAGGAGCTGTAGCTGAGGGATGAAGAAAATCTTGCCCATCTTTAAATGAATAAAGCAACAACAATATGAAAAAGGTTAAAAGGGAAAAAAAACAACAAATTGAAACCTAATGTGCTTCAGCTGTTCAGGTTGGAGGGTTGCCAGGCTCAAGGTTGACCATTGCAAGCTGGAGCATTCATTGGAAGCTGTCTGTTCTTAATACAGTCCATCCCCCAGGTGAGTTCCATAGATTTATTCAACACCAGCTTCTTGCAGTTTTTCATTCTTAGCACCTAGTTATTATGGCAGTTACACAGAGGTTTAAAATGTTTTAGTGCCTGTATGAAACTGCAGGGTTAGAAATGCATTTGACTAAGCAATAACCTGAGGGCATCTTGAATTTATTTTAAGTTTCTTTTTCAGACTTTTCTTATCATGTTTTGTACTTTAACAGTATCAACAGATGGTTTATAGTTTTAGAAGTTGAAAAAAAAACAATTTCCTTCATTTTGTAGGCTGATTTTGAGTTGTGCTTGAAAAATTATGTTTGGGGCCGTATAAAAAATTAATACAAATGTCCTGTCTCTTGACATCTTGCATTGCATTGTATTGCATTATCAAGGCTCTTACAGCCCTTAAAGATCCTTTTGAAAAATGATTTGGGGGTCTTTGTTTCAAGCCTGATATGCGAAAGTAGTTGAAGAAAGACTTTAAAAGGCAGGGCCTTGAAACTCAGAAAAGACCCCTCCCCCAATAGTCAAAATGTTCTCCCCAAATTCTGTAGAGCCATGTTTTTCCTTTGTTCAGAACATGTGAAGCTAACTAGCTGGAAAGACTGGATGATGGAGTGTAGCTGGTCAGAATGGCCATGATATGTAAACTTTCATTGTTCTGATAGCAACAGTAGCAGAGAGGGGTAACCTTTCAGTAGACCATCTTTCCAATGCTGTTGTTCTCTGTTCCTCAGGAGCAATGCAGAGCAGCCCCAGGGCTGTGGAGGTTATGCAGCATCTGTCAGAAAGGAGAGAGGACTTTGAACAACAACAGCAGCTGTAGGAGGCAGGCAGATATTGAGAGGTAGGTGGCTGACAAGTCTGTGTGTGACCATTGTCTTAAGTCAGAGAGAGAAAATGTTTGAAGGAATGGCAGCAGGGTCTCTGTCTGTGTAGGTAGCTAGACCACGGTGTATTGTAGCTTTGGACAGGTTCAGGTTGAAAGCTGAAGCTCGCAGATATTTCTGCATTCCACATAGCACTATCGTAGTCATTGATTCTATGCAGTTCATGAATCCAGCTATGGAGGTTGGCTTTATGGAGAGCTATGGGTCTCTTCTCATTTTTTAGTACTAATCAACTATCATTATTGAATATTATTGCTAATGTATACATTTATTTGAAATGCTAAATGCTTCTGGTGTAGTGTCAGAAAAAAATGAGTGGTGCTTAGTTCTGCAGTGGCTATATCATATGTTAGTGGTGCTGTCAGGGTGATGCAGTTCTGTTCCTTGTGGTTCTTTTACTTATCTCCTTCATGGGGAGGGTCCTTGGATAAAGCTTGGTGCTAGTTACATCTATTTCATTACTGAGTGTGTGGAAGGCCTTGCCAGAAAACAGAATGGTTTGTAGCTGCTGTAGCATTTTATAAGAAGTCAACACTGGCCATGGAGATGGGTAACAGGTAGCACTGTAACCATTCAGTTAAAAACTGTTTTCTACTGAATTTAAAGGACATTCTGACAGATAAAGGTTTTTTTTTTAATAGAAATTTTGAATTTTGCCGCCATACTCTTAACAGCTGTATATTTAAATTTTCAAAAACTCTGAGCATTTCCAAATTACCTATTAGAAAAGATGCTTATGAGGTATACATTGGAGCCATTGTTTTACACTGTTTCTTTTATTTACTTATTGTGCATTAAAAAAAGTTTGTTGTATTATTTAAACTCACTCAGAGCTGTAGACATCTGGCAGTGGGCAAGGCCTCAAACTGTACCAGGGATACCTGGTGGATCAGTGGTCCTTAACGGTCTAAAGGGCCACCTCATGCTGAGAGTGGCATCAGTTTTGAGACTACTGGAGCCTAAAAGTAACCAAAACTTATGGGATTCAAACCCATGACCTAACAGTGAAGATGCCAGTGTATTAACCACATTGCCACAGTTGATAGACTGGAGATTCAGGTTTTCTGTTCCCCAGATCTCAGTGGTGCTACCGCTACTTGTGGATGCCCATGAAGAGATGAAAGCTTTGACTGCTAAAGCTCTAGGCCCTCTGCACTGACGAAAATTCCAAAGGGAAGAATTTTCAGTTACATCAGGCCATAAGTTCACATTATATTCATTGCACAAACACTTCACGGGGCTGATGTCACCAAGATTGGCCTTTTTGCTCAAGAAATGTTTGAGTGAGAAGAGTATGCCAAGTAGGCTACTGCTCAACAAGGACAAGGGACCAGAAGCGGAAAGCCTGAATGGATCTCAGGCATTTCCCCTTTTCCAGAGAGGATGCAGTGCTGACAAGGTAGGTTGTCTCTGTGGTGTGTGTGTAACTTTTTGTGCTGGCTCATCTTGTGTGATGGACCTTTCATGGTACATCTCCGCTAATTTGCAGAAATCCGCAAAAAAGAAAAAAAAGAAAAGAAAAAAAAGAAAAAGAAAAATGACACCCACAGAGTCAAGGGGTAGGATGTAACACTTCCATGCCGAGTATTTCCCTTCTCTTCTTTACATCACCAGTCTACTACCTATCTGTTGGCACCATTCCTGAATAGTAAAACATCAGCAGCCTTTTAAGTTTGTTGAAGTTCTGGAGCACAGTGTTTCCAGTTATTGTATCGGTGCTGTTATGAATTAACCATCCTAAGTTTATGTTGCCTAATTGTATGAACATAATGATACAGCACTAAGATATACTTACTTAGTTTCAGCTTCAACCCCAGTCTTGATACAAAGTCATAAACTGAAAGCTGATCGTTCAACTCCTGTTACTGTATTCTTACAGTAGTTTACTATATTGTACTGTATTCTTTCAGTAGTTTACTATATTTTTCTTGTTTTTGTTCATTCCATACTTTTTCTTAGTCTAATTAATTTGTAATTTTATTAAACCATTACCTGGGTCACTCTACTATTTTTTTTAAATTACTATTTTCATCTAAATTAATATAAACTAATATAGTCAAATGCTACAAATACAGTTAATGGTCAGTGTGTTTAATGCCCTAACAATCAATCCCTTGGATGATGCACTATAAAGTATAGGTGTAGCTTATCTGAGTACAGAAAAGGTGCACAGCTCCACGCCCTACCGGTCAGTTTTGTGATGTCAACTCCATCACTGCCTTCAGTTCAAAATTTATTTTCTTCATAAATGCCAACAGTTACTTTTTGTGTTTGTGTGTTCCTTGACTAGAGCCGAGGTTCACCAATGGTAAGATTTTGCGTAAGCAGCTGTTTTTGCCGACCATGAAGGTAGCCACATTCCAACTTTGGGGATGTATGCTGGGTATGTTCATATTGACAGTGCCATTTACAGGTTTTGTGGAGATGATTGGAGGTGGTTTAGTTACGAGCTCTGTCTCAGTGTCTTTAGTTTCAAGCAGTTACAATAAAATATGTTTTGTAGGTTCCTTTGATTTGAATGATTCCTGTGGTAGGTTTCATTCTTGATGCTTGCAAATGAGCTGACTTTACTTGAAAGGTGAGTTGGTATCTGTCGGTGCTTTAAGTGGTTTCCCATACTTAAATCAGTCCATGTGTAGGTTGTCTTAGCTCTGTGTAGCTGCATTAGCTCTATGTAGACTGCCATAGCTCTGTGTAGATTGCCATAGCTCTGTGTATATTGCCATTGGTCTGAGTGTATTGCCTTAGTTCTGTTTAGCAGGTTTTCTTAACTCAGTGAGGCTTGTCATGGCTTCGCATAGTCATTTTTTCTGGCCTGAGGTACTTGCTTTAGCTCTGTGTAGCTTTTATCATAGCTCTGTGTTACATGTCTTGGCTCTGTGTAGCTTGCTGTTGCTCTGTGTAATTTACTTCATGGCTATGTCTGTGGCTGTTTAACCTGCTTCTATGGCTCATTATTCTCTATGTTTCTGGTATCTGTTTTGCAGGCTGTAGCCTTGAATACCCAGTTTTCTTATCTCATAGTAGCATGCCTTCGTTTTGTATTGCTATTTTTATTTGTGTGTGTGTAGTTTGCTTCAGGCGTGTGTAGCTTTTCTTAGCTGTGTTTATTTTGCATCAGTTGTGTAAAGTTTGCATCAGCTGTGTGTAGCTTGATCTATACATTCTGTTTTTAGCTATATCAGATTATACCAAGGGCAGTGGTAGTGGTCTAGAGACAACAGATCTACCCAAAAATCAAGTTACCAGAGTTATGCACTCTAGATCCTATCTGAATTTGGATATATTACCTCTTATTTTGTGACACTTCAGAGAAAAACAAAATAATGAAGTGCTAGTCTTTCAGATAAGACAACAAACAAAAGCTCTGTGTGCAAAGCACTGTCAATACTGATTGAAGAATCCATGACAGCAAAAAAGTGTTCTTATGCAGAGTTATTTTGGAAAGCTTGCTGATACATGAGCAAATTGATATATAATTAAGATTGCCAAAAATAAAGGGGGGGGGGGGCTATGCTGTTGTGATCTGCTCTCCTTGGAGAAGTAGCCAAAATTTTGCTTGGTGAAATTTGCTGTATAATGTAATGACATGTGTATGTGTGTGTGTGTGTGTGTGTCACTGTGTGTGTGTGTGTGTCACTCTGTGTGTGTGTGTGTGTGTGTGTGTGTTGTGTGTGTGTGTGTGTGTGTGTGTGTGTGTGTGTGTGGTTGTGTGTGGTGGAGGGGCGGTGAAAGAAAGAGGAAAGGGTGTGAAACTTAAGCTGGTTGGAGGGGGGGAGTGAGAGAGAGAGAGAGTGTGGGGGGGTGGGGGTCAAGGAGTTTGAGTGTGTGTGTATAGCTTTTCAGCCTGAATGTGTGTGTGTTGTGTGTGTGTGTGTGTGTGTTGTGTGTGTGTGTGTGTGTGTGTGTGTGTGTGTTGTGTGTGTGTGTGTGTGTGTGTGTGTGTGTGTGTGTGTGTAGGGGAGAGAGAGAAGAGTGTGTGTGTGTGTGGTGTGTGAGAGTGTGTGTGGTGTGTGTGTGTGTGTGTGTGTGTGTGTGTGTGTGTGTGTGGTGTGTGGTGTGAGAGGTGGTGTGAGAGAGAGAGAGAGAGAGAGAGAGAGAGAGAGAGAGAGAGAGAGAGAGAGGAGAGAGAGAGAGAGAATTATTTAGTTGGTGTGTGTGGTGTGTGTGTGTGTGTGTGTGTGTGTGTGTGTGTGTGTGTTTGTTGCCTGTCTTTGAAAGATTTCAAACTGAGAAAAAAAAATTCCAATAGTTAATTGTCATGACACAAGTTTGCCATTATTACAAAAAATGCTAGCTTTAGGTGATGTTGGATGAAAGATAAAATAAGTATATTTGCAACTTTTAGGATGGCTGAATGATTTTATTGAGGTATGAATGTCGGATTTGTGTCAGGTAATTTTTTTTCTCTTCTTTATTATTTTTTTCCACGAGATTAGAATGTTAAAAATGTTTGGAATTATGACATTCCTTATCACATATGTGATTTTCTTTTTTTATTACTTTTTTTCATATATGAGTGACTATTTGTTGAAACCTGGTTATGGTGGTCTGTGCAATGTTTGTATGTTCATGCTAAACTTGTGTCAGCATTGATTTGATAAAGTTGTAATTGAACTTGTGTAAGCAATAATTTAATAAAGTTATAATTGAAATTATGTAAACATTGATTTGATAAACTTACAATTGAAATTGTGTCTGCATAGATTTAAATAAAGCTGTAAATGAAACTGTATACACATGGATCTGGTCATTTAAACTGGCTTTCAGTTGAATGGGTTTGAATATCTGAAATTATTTCACATTGAATTTGTGTTAATAGTAATTTGATCACGGAAAGCGACTTTTTGTGGTCAGTGTGTGTGTATGTGTATTGAAGGCTTGGGGGTGGGGAGAGTGGGGGTGGAGTTGGGGTGTGTGAAGTACATCACTGACATGGAAAATCATGCAAGTGAAATATCAGTGACCTGGAAAAACTGCTCAAATGAGTTACTATTACCTAAAACTTGGAGAATTTTTCCAGACAAGAAGCAATCAGCTGGCATAGTTTTCCCTGACTGCCAGGAATATGCAATAACTAAGGGTGTGTGTGTGTGTGTGTGTGTGTGTGTGTGTGTGTGTGTGTGTGTGTGTGTGTGTGTGTGTGTGTGTGTGTGTGTGTGTGTGTGTGTGTGTGCGTTGTGAGTATGTGTGTGTGTGTGTGTGTGTTTGAGAGGAAGAAGGGGGGGGGGGGGGGTTCTTGTGTGTGTAACATTTTAGTTGGTGTGTGTTGGGTGTGGGGTGGGTGGGTTGAGAGGATGAGAAAGGGGGGTGGGAGGGAGGGAGGGAGGGAGGGAGAGAGAGAGAGAGAGGAGAGAGAGAGAGAGAGAGGAGAGAGAGAGAGAGAGAGAGAGAGAGAGAGAGAGGAGGAGGGAGGGGAGGAGGAGAGAGAGAGAGAGAGAGAGAGAGAGAGAGAGAGAGAGAGAGAGAGAGAGAGAGAGAGAGGAGGGAGGGAGGGAGGGAGAGAGAGAGAGAGAGAGAGAGAGAGAGAGAGAGAGGAGGGAGGGAGGGGAGAGAGAGAGAGAGAGAGGAGGGAGGGAGGGGGGGGGGGGGGTTCAGAGAGAGAGAGAGGGGGTGAGTCAGAGGGTGTATGAAACCTTTTAGCTTGTGTGTGTGTGTGTGTGTGTGTGTGTGTGTGTGTGTGTGTGTGTGTGAGAGAGAGAGAGAGAGAGAGAGAGAGAGAGAGAGAGAGAGGAGAGAGAGAGAGAGAGAGAGAGAGAGAGAGAGAGAGCGAGAGATAGAGAGAGAGAGAGAGAGAGAGGGGGGGGGGGGGTCTGTGTGTGAAACTTATTAGCTGGTGTGTTGAGGGCGGGTGGATGGGTTTAGTAAGTGAGTGAATGAGAGAGAGAATAGGAGGAGGAGAGAGAGAGGGGGGGAGGGGGGTCTTGTGCATGTGTTTGTGTGAAACACTTTAGCTGCTGGTGATTGGTGGGGGTGAGTGGTGTGAGAAAGGGGAAGGGGGATGTTTATTTATTTATTCTTTTACATTTATTTATTCTTTAATATTTTATATTGAGGATAATGGAATAAGCAATCATATGCTTTTTGTTTGTTTTGTTTTGTTTTTTACTCCAGTCCCCGTGTATATAAAATTTTGTAAATGCCATCTGTTGAATGAGAGAGAGAGACAGGGGAGGGGGGGGGGGTTGAGAGAGAAGGGGGTATGAGGTTGAGAGAGAAAGGGGGAGAGGTTGAGAGAGAGAGAGAGGGGGGTGAAACCTTTTACCTGGTTTGTGTGTGTGGTTTTTTTTTTTTTTTTTTTTTTTTTGGGGGGGTGTCAAACTTTTTATCTTGAGGGGAGGGGGGATGAGAGTGAAACGGGGAAGGGGGGGGTTGTGTGTGTGTGTGTGTGTGTGTGTGTGTGTGTGTGTGTGTGTGTGTGTGTGTGTGTGTGTGTGTGTGTGTGTGTGTAACTTTTCAGCTAAAAATTGGGAAAAGAGACGGAAGAGTGAGAGAGATTTTTTAGCTGATGTGTTTGTCATTTGTTTTTGAGAGATTACAAAGAGAGTAAACTATCTGACATCATAAGAATATGACTAGCTTTAGGTAATGATGGATGAAGTATGTAGTACATTGATAGCTTTTAAGATGAATGACTGAATGTCCTGAGGAATGAATGTTTGGGGTTTGTGTCAGTGGTGGTGGTTTTATTTTCCTTGTTTTTCTTCTTTAATTTTTTTTTCAAATAGATTAGCATTTAAAAAAAAAAGGAATTATTACGACATGCCATATTACAAGTGTCGGTTTTTTTTGGTTTTTTTAAAAATGGCTTTTAAAAATTGTTTTTATTATTTTGTTGACAAGAGTGACTGTTGGAACCTTGTTGTGGTGGTCTTTGGAATGCTTGTATGTTCATGCTGAACTTGTGTCACCATTGATTTGATAAAGTTGTAATTGGAATTGTGTAAACATGGATCTGGTCATCTAAACTGTCTTTCAGTTGAACTAGTTTGATTGTTTGATTATCTGAAATCAGTTGAAATTGAGTTTGTGTCAATAGTTATTTGATCACGGGAGGCAACTTTTAGTGGTCAGTGTGTGTGCATGTGTGTTGAAGGGGGCGGCGGCATGGGGGGGGGGGGGGGGCGTGTGTGTGCATGTGTGTGTGTGTGTATGTGTGTGTGTGGGTGAGATGAGATGGAGAGAGGAAAATGGGAGGGGGGAGAGAGGGGAAAGAGGGGAGGAAAAGTGAGAGAAAAGGGGGGAAAGGGAGGGGGGGAGGGGGGGGGGGGGTTTTGTGTGTGTGTGTTTTGGGGGTTTTGGGGTTTGTTTTTGTGTGTGTGTAAAACTTTTTAGTGGGGTTTTTTTTGGGGGTTTAGGGGTGGGTGAGTTAAATGAGGGGAGAAGAGGGGGGGGGTTTAAGTGGAGAGGGGAGGGGGGGGGGGGGGTGGGAGGAAGGGGGGGGGGGGTTTGAGGAGAGAGGGGGGGGGGCCTCTTGTTTTGTAAAATTTTTCAGTGTGTCAGTTTTGTTTTTGGGTGGGGGGGGTTTGTTTGTCAAACTTTGGGGGGGGGGGAGGATGGGAGTAAAGGGGGGGGGAAGTTTGTTAAAATAAAACCCTTTCGGGGGAAGGGGGGGGGGGGGGGATTTTTTTTTTCCGGGTTTTATGTGGGGGTTGTAAGGGGAAATTTTAAAGGGGGGGGGGGGGGGGAGGGGTTTTTTTTTAATGGGGGGGGTGGGTTTTTTTTTTTTGGGGGGGTTTTTTTTTTTTTTTAGATTTTCAAATTTAAAATTTGGAAAAAAAATAGTAAGTTTAATGTCAGTTTTAAAATGGGGTTTAATTGGGGTTTTTTGTCTGCTGATTAAAAAAAAAATTTCCCTTCCAAAAATTAAAATTTTTTTTGGAATTTGAAAATATTTTATTTAAGTGTTTTTTTTTTTTTTTTTTTTTTTTTATGTTTTCTTTTTTTTAAAATTTTTTTTCTTAAGAGGGGGATATATTTTGAAAACTATTTTGTGGGGGTTTTGGGAAAGGTTGTATGTTTATGGTAAACTTTCTGTCAGCTTTGATTTGATTATGTAAATTCAATAGTAAATCTAAAATAGTGTAAACATGGATCTGGTCATCTAAACTGGTTTTAAAGCTAAATTTAAAGTTTGAAAATCCCCAAATTTCATTTCCCAAAATTGATTTTTGGGTTTCCTTTGTGATTGGTCATAAAAAATTGGACTTTTGAGAAACAAAATTTGTAGAAAAGTTAAAATTAAAAGGCAAGATTAGAAAACCCAAAACAGTGTTAAACTTGTATGTTAAAAAAACTTGTGAAAAAAAAAATTTAAATAGCAAACAAAATCCGCCAAAAATTTGGCAGAAAAAAATTTTTACTTGCTTTTGGGGAAAGGTTTGTGTGCAGTTTTAAAAGTTTGCTTTGTTCATCCCTTTGAAAAACGTTTTGTTTTTGGGGTGTAAGATGAATGCAAAAACAAAAAACATCTGGGGGGCCCAGAAAGCAAAAATTGCACAATTTGTTTTGGCCCAGATTTTTTTGTTTTCTTCAGTTACGGGGAAAAATGAAAAATGTTTACCACAAGTCATGTGGTGTTTTATTTTTATTTATTTTTTTTTTTATTCTTTTTATTGAGGAAAAGGGAATAAGCACTCTATGCTTTTTCACATATTTTCCCGTGTGTTTTGTTGTTTTTTTGTGTGTGTGTGTTTTTGTGTGTGTGTGTGTGGGGTTGTGTTTTGTGTGTGTGTGGGGTTTTGGTGTGTGTGTGTGGGGGTTGTCGTTTGGGATGTTTTTTAAAAAATTTTTAGGGGTGTGTGTGGGTGGGGTGTGTTGTTGTGGTGTGTGTGGTTGTTTTGTGTGGGGGGGTTTTTTGTTGTGTGTGTGTGTGTAAAGGGGGAGTGATATGTGAGGGGGATTTGAGTGATTTGAAACTTTTTAGTGGAGGGGGGGAAGGGGGGGTGGGAGGGTTTTTTTGGTTTTTTTTTTTAGCAAATATGGTGGGTGTGTGGGGGGGGGGGGGGAGGGTTGGAGTGAGCGAGAGGGGGGGGTGAAGTGTGTTTAAAAAACCTTTTCCCCTGGTGGGGGGGGGGGGGGTTAGAGAGAGGGGGGAGAGGGGGGGGAGGAGTGAGAGGGGGAGAGAAAAGAGGGAAGAGAAGGGGAGAGAGAAAAGGAGAGGACGGGGGAGACGAGGATGGGAGGGGAGGAGAGAAGGTTTTTTTAGGGTTTTGGGAGCCGGGGAGAAAAAGGAAAAATTTGGAAAAAAAGAAAAGAGAATTTTTTTTAAAGGAAGGGTTTTTTCTCGGGGTGTTGTTTGTTTTTTTGTTAATTTTTTTTCCTTCATTTTTTCGTTTGGAGGAAAGTTTTTTTTAATGTTGGAGAAAAAGAAAAAGTTTGAAAAAACAAGCAACTTTTTGAAAAGTATTTTGAAAAAAATTCATGTTTGGTTGGGTTTTGTATAAAAATTTTGTTTTTATTTGGAGTTTTAAAAAAAGAACTGGAATGTTATTTGTATAAAAAAATTTCCCATATGTTTGTAAAAAAGATACGGGAAAGTTTGTTTAACAAATTTCCCTTTACTTTTTGTTTTGAATAAAAAACGGGGAAAATTTTGTATAAAAAAGTTCCCATACTTTTTGGAAATAAGATACTGGATGATTGTATAAAAAAATTTCCCATACTTTTTTGTAAAAAAGATACTGGAGGGATTGTATAACAAGTTCCGTACTGTTTGTAAAAAGGGAAAATGGTGATTGTATAAAAAATTTCCCATTTGTTTGTAAAAAGATACTGGTTGATTGTAAACAAAGTTCTCCTGTTTGTAATGGGTTTAGGGGTGTTTTTTATAAAAAAGTTTTCCTTTTTAAAACGGGTTTTTTTAAAAAGAATACTGGTTTTGGATTTGGATAACAAAGTTCCTACTGTTTTTTTAATAAGATACTGGATGTTTGTATAAAAATTTCCCATACTGTTTGTAATAAGATACTGGATGATTTTTTAAAAACAAAAGTTTCGGTTTTTAAAACGGGTTTGTATTTTAAGGAAAAAACTGGATGTTTGATTTTTTTAAAAAGATTGCTTTTTTCCAAGAAGTATTATTTGAAATTTTTAAAAACTAGATTTTGTTAATGGGAAATGAAATATTGCCCGCTTTTAATTTTGAAAAAAAACCTTTTTTAGGAATTAATTTTTTTGGGGTTTGGTGTTTTGTGATTTCTTTTCTTTTTTTTTTAAAAGTTTTTTTTGTTAAAAAATTTATGGGGGGGTTTTTATTTTTCTAATTTTTTAGGAAATTTTAAAGGGAAATTCTGGTATCTCAGTACAGCTTTCCCCAAAGAAACTTTGTGAAATTTTTTTGTCAGATGTGAATATTTCTGACTTTCAAGAAAAAAAAGGGCTTTTGAGGTTTATTTTTCCATTTTTTAAATTTTTTTTAAAATCTAAAAAATTGAACATTTCTTTTTTGACTTTTGGGACATTCCCCATGAAAAGCAAATTTTGGGGGGATTTTTTTGGTGATTTATGGCTCACTGACTTTTCCCTTCTCAGTTTCCAAAGGGAAATATGTTGATTTTCCCGGGTGTGTGGTTTAAGGGGTTTGGTTTTAGGACCAGTGAATGTTGGTTCTGTACAGAAAAAGGATTCTCATTTTTCGTGTGATGCACTATTTAATGTAAAGAGTCCCGCTAAATTTAAAAGGTTTTAATTTGGGGTAAAAAGGGGAAAAACTTACCATAAAATTTACCCTTTACAATTCAATGAGAAAAAAGAAAAGGCAAAGGCCCATCATGAAGCCCTAAATAATAAAGCATTAAACGCAGGTACAATGTTTTGGCAGAGACAGCCCCAAAAAAAGGGGAATATAAATTTAGGGGGGAAAAGTGTTTTGATAAGATTAGATCTTTTCCTTTTTAAGAGTTTGAAAATGATTAAGGATTTCCCCCCCTTTTTTTTTCTTTTTTCAGTTTGTTTTTTATAAAGGATTTTTTTTTATCAAAAGTTTTTTTAAATAAAAAAGGGCCCTTTTCCCCTTTTATTACAGTTTGATTTTGTTTAAAGGGGGCTTTACTTTTATCAGAGTTTGTTAATAAAAAGGGCCCTTTTTTCCTTTTATTTACAGTTTGAAAATTGTTTAAAGGCCCCTTTTACTTTTATCGGTTTGTTAATGAAAAAGGGCCCTTTTTTCCCCTTTTAATCGGGAAGTTGGCATTTTTTCAATTTGAAAAGGGGGTTTTTAAAACCCAAAATTTTTTTTTTTGTAAAACCTGCTTTCAGGGGTTATAATTTTTTTGGCAATTTTGGAAAGGCACCTGCATCCACTTGGCTTTACCCCGGGAAATTTAGATTTAACTTTTGTGCAGGGGAGTGTAATCATAAAATTTCCCTTTTAAGCTCAAATTTACCACACATTCTAAACAAAAATTCTTTAATATACCATGCCCAAGCACCCCCATTGTGTTTTGTGTGCTGACACCCCTATACTAAGCCCCCATACACATAGGCTTCCCCTGGGGGCATCCCAATAAGGGACTTTGCCCCCCTCTCCCCTCCCCTCCACCCACCCCAACGCACCCCCCCA
This sequence comes from Stramonita haemastoma, assembly GCA_030674155.1. Taxonomy (NCBI): domain Eukaryota; kingdom Metazoa; phylum Mollusca; class Gastropoda; order Neogastropoda; family Muricidae; genus Stramonita; species Stramonita haemastoma. The sequence continues at coordinate 29,920 of JASPKP010000405.1, read as the reverse complement.
ACCCCAAAACCCCAACACAAAACCACACAAAAACCCACACACACACACACACAACACCCCACACACACACACACAATCATAAATCAGCAAAATTTGCCCTTTTTACAGTTTTAAAACAGAAAAAGAAAAAAGTGAATGGGAAAGCAATCCAGGAAGAAATGTGAAGAATCGATTCTTTGTGACATTTTTTTGTCTTTACTTGTTCACTCACAGGCATTGTGCTGTAGGGGTGTAGTTGGGGGTTTCTACCAGTGAGGGCCCCAAAAAACCCTTTGAGGAACACAGACCCCAGATGCCAGGGTTTTTCTGAAAAGACGCGCCTTTTTTTGGGTGGCTCTTTTGGAAAGGAGACACTCAGCTGAGGTAATGCAGGGTTGGAACTTGGGTGGGGCCTCGGTGGTTTGGGGGGGGGCTTTTATGTTGTTTAAATTTTTTTGTTGTTGTTTTATCTATTGTTTTATTTTTTTTTATTTTATTTTCATACTTCATTTTCCTTTTTTTATACTTATTTTTTTTTAAAAAAAAGGGTTTAATTCTTTTTTTCCCTTTAATTTATTTTTCTTTACATATTTTTTTTTCCCATTTATTTTTTCTTTTTTCTTCTTTTCTTTTTCTTCTTTTTCTTCTTCTTCTTCTTTTCTTTTTTTTTTTTTTTTTTGTTATTTTTTTTTATTATTATTTTATTATTATTTTATTATTATTTTATTATTTTTTTATTTTTATTTTTTTTATTTTTTATTTTATTTTTTTTTTAAAACATGATGCCGGGCCCTTGATCTGTTCGTTTGCTAGCCACACCCCCAGGTCATGGATTTAGAGGGGGGAGGAGGGGGCAGACCATGTTGGTGACATAACACCCCAGAGGGGAGTGCTGCCCCTTTTTCGGGCTTGTTCTGCAGGGGTGGGTGGGTGGACATTTTGGTGGAGGAGGAGGGGCCCCCGGGTCCCAGGGTTTGCGGCCAAGACAGTTTAGCTTTGAGGGCCATTTTCCCCGCCTAAAGGTCCACACACCGCGAGGGCCACACAAAAACACACCCCACACAAACTTTGCATGCAAGAAAGCACATTCATGGATGCTAACGTGGGGTAAATACAACACAAAACACACACACACCCCCCCCCCCCCCCCCCCCCCCCCCCCCCCTCTCTCTCTCTTCTCTTTTTCTTCTTGTCTTTTTTTGTCAATGCACTGGAAAGAGGTGATTGATCTTAAGGCTGGTGTTGTGGAGAGGACCCAAAGGGGATGGCTGGAGTGAGGGCCCCCAAAGTTCTCCCTTTTCACGGGTCAGGGTTTTTAGCGTCCCATCATGCCCAAAACCAATTTCATCTGTTGTGCACTTTTGTTTTGGGAAGAAAGGGAAAGGGTTTTACCCCCTTTTGTTTGAAAAAAGGAAAAGGTTGGACCCAAATTCTGTTTGGTTTGTGCATGCATCTGTGTTTTAGATTTGGGGCCCCAAAAAAATAAAGGATAAAATGTTTTTTTTTTTGGTGTGTGTGGTGTGTTTGTGTGTGTGTGTGTGTGGGGTGGGGATTTTTTGTGTGCGGCGCACAAAAAATTTTGCATGTGAGTAAATAAAGTGTGTCTGTGCATTTAGGTTTTTTTTGGGTTTTTTTAATAAAAACTAATCCCAATGCAAGGTATCAAACAGTTATATTTTTTCATCCACCTCCCTACCCCTACAACCCAATCCCACATCCACACACCACCCACACCCACACCACCCACAAAAACCACACACACACACCACACACACCCCCACCATTTAAAATTTTGTAAGATGTCAAAGGGTTTTTTTTTTTAAAGGGAATGAATTAAAATTAAATTTTTCTCTCTTGGGACAAAAAAAAGAAATGAAGTGTATTTAAGGGGTTTTGAAAAATTTTTTATAAAAAAAATTAAAGGGAAACCCGTATCTCCTTTGGGACTTTAGAAAAATTTAAAAGACTCTTAAAAAAAAATTTACATAAAAAATTATGGTCAACAACACCCCCAAAAACTGATACTATGATTTCATTACCCATCAACTCCCAAAAAAACTGATTAAAGAAGAGGGGGGGAAAGGGAAGGGGGGGGGGGGGGGGAGAGAGAGAGAGAGAGGGGGTGGGGACGGGGAGAGAGAGAGGAGGAGAGGGGGAGGAGAGGGGAGAAAGTTAAAAAGGGTGGAAAAAAATGTTTTTTTTTTTAATTATTTTTCATATATTAGGGGGCATGGCCCTTTCCCTTTTTTTTTAAATTTTTTTAAAAGGTTTTGGGGGGTTGTGGAGGTGGGGCAAAAAAAAAAAATTGGTTAGGAATGACTTTCTGCGGAACCCAAATCTTATAGCAGGCTTTTAAATTTTTAAATTGGGGTTTTTTTCCCCCCCCCCCCCAAATTTTTTTTTTGTCAAGTGTTTGGCCCTACCCATGAAAAAAATGTATTTTAAATATTTTAGGGATTTAATTTTGGGTTTTGGGAAAGCTGGGGGGGTTTTACAAAAATCTTTACTTGGCAGAAAGATGAGAGGGGGGGGAGGGTACATGTGCATAATGCATTTTATTTTGAGATTTCCTTTCCAAAAAGAAAGGCGGGGAAGGGGGAGGGAGGGGAGGAGGGGTGGATGGGAGGAAGAGAGAGAGAAAATGACAAAGAAAGTTTTTTTTTAAAAAAAGGGTTTTTAAAAAGGGAGGGGAAAAAAGAAAAAAAAATGAAAAAAAAAACAAAAAAAAAAACCAAAAAAAAAAAAAAAAAAAAAAAGGAAAAAAAAAAAAGGGGGAGAAAAATTTAAAAAAAAAAAAAAAAAAAAAAAAGCCCAGAAAAAAAAAAAAAGAAAGCGAAACAAAAAACAATTTTTTTATAAAGAAGCTTAAAAAAAAATTTTGCATGAAATTCCCCTGTGCATGGTCATTATGAGCTGTGTGTTATGTGAATATTTGTTTTTTGGGTTATTTTTGTTTTGTTAAAAAAGGGTTTATTTTTTATTTTGTGAATTAAATTTTTTTTTGGGAACAAATTTGTAAATTTTTTTTTTTTTAAAGTGATGTTTTGGGTTAAACGGTGTTTACAGCTTGTTTTGGTGTGTTTTGGGGTTTGGGGTTTTGGTGTTTTTGTAGTGTGTTGTGTGTTTTTGTGTGTTGGTTTTGTGTGTGGGGGTGTGTGTGTGTTTTGTGTTTTGTGTGTGTGTGTGTTGTGTGTGTGTGTGTGTGGGGGGAAAAAAAATAGGGGGGAGGGAGAGGGGGAGGGAAAAGGGGGGGTTGGAGGGGTGAGAGGGAGAGGGGGATGAGGAGACGAGAGAAAAGGGGGAAAAGGGAGAGAGGGGAGGGGGCCCCATTTGTGTTTTGGGTGTTTTTAAAAAAGGATTTTATGTCAGTGTTTTTTTTGGGTGCGTTTTTGGAACTCTGACTCCCGGAAAAAGATGTTTTTTGATTTTTATTTTGGCAACAGGGTTTGTCGGGAATTTGGCACAGATATTTTTTTAGATCTCTAAAAATTTGGGAAAAACTGTTTTTATGTAATTTAAGGTATATAAAAACAGAAAGGGTTTTAAATTTTGGAAACAATGATTTTCCTGGGAAAGTATGGCTTCCTTTTATTTTCCTAATTAGAAAGCTGTTTTCAAACCCAGCTTTTCCCCCAACCCCCCCCCCCCCCCCCCCTTTCCCCCCCGGATTGTTTGAAAAAATTTTATAGTATGTATCTGCCCATTAAGACTTCTTTTTTTTATCATCACCCTTTTTTTTTTTTTCTTTTTTAGTTATGTTTTTATTCAGTGATGTTTTCTTTGGTGGGGGGTTTGGATGGTGGTGGTGGGGGGTGGGGGGGGGGTTACAATACTAAAATTGTATTGTAGGGTTTTACAAGGGGATTGTGTTTAGGGTGTTTTGTGTGTTTTGTGTGTGTGTTGTGTGGGGTGGGGTTGTTTGTTTGTTGTCGGTGTGTGTGTGTGTGTGGGTGTAAAAAATTTTCAGCCCAAATTTTTCCAAAGGGAGAAATATAAACACAGCCCCTTTTGAATTTTTTTGACTTAAATTTTCCCCGTGGGAGCGGGTTTTTTTTAAAAAAAGGTTTATTTTTTTTGCTGGGGATTTTTGATCCCTTTAATTAAAAATTTTAAAAAAAAAAGCTTTTTTTTAAATAAAAAAAGTTTGTTAAATTAAAGAAATTTCTTTTTAAAAAAAGGGAAAAAGGGGGGGGGGGGGGTCGGAAAAAGGTGCTTTTCCCTTTGAGCTAACGGTTTGAATGGGTTGTTCAGTTTTTAGAAATATTGGTTTAAAAGAAAGGTAAAAATTTGGTTTTGTTAAAAAAATTTTTTTTGGTTTTGAAGGTAAAAAAATTTTTTTCTTTTTGTGGGGGACATTTTTGAAAGGGCCGTTTTTCATGTTAGGTAAAGAAACCTGGTTTTGGGCTTTTCCTTTAAACACTGTAGATGTTTGTTTTTTTCCCGGTTTTTTTTTCCTAAGCATTTTTAGATGTGTTTTTTCCCTTGGTTTTTTTCCTAAACACTGTAAATGTTGTCTTCCAAAAACACTGTTAAGGGAGGGTTGTTTTTTGCCAGTCTTTTTTTTTAAAACAACCCCCGTTAAAATGTTTTTTTTGTTTTTTAAAAAACTTCCTTAAAAAATTGTATTTTTATGTGGTTTGGTTTTAGTGGATTTTCCCAAAACATTGTAAAAATGTTTTTTGGGTTAGTTTTTTCTTCCCCCCTTAAAATTTTTTGTTTTTTGTTGTTGGGTGTCACCCCGGTTTTTTTTCTAAACAAACGGGTAAAAAAGGTTGTTGTGTTAGAATTTTTTTCCTAACCGGGGTAAAAAAAAATGGGGTTTTTGGTTTAGGAACTTTCCTTTTAAACACTGTTTAGGTGGGGGGGGGTTGTGTTTTTAGTTGGTTCCCTAGCTTGGGGGGGAGGGGTTTTTGGGGGGTTGGGGTTTTTTTTCTTTTTTTTTTAAAAAACCAGTTTTTTAAAAAAGAATTTTTGTTTTTCTTCCCTTTAAAATCCCCGGGGTAGAGGGGGTCGGGGGGGGTTTTTAAAAATATGGGGGGGGTGTTGTGTGTTTTTGGTTTTTTTTTTTTTAAAGCCTTTTAGAATGTTTTTTTTTTGGTTTGTTGGTCTTTAAAACATTAGATTTGGTTTTTCCCTTCCTAAAAGTAGTTATTTTGTTGTCATTCCCTTTAAAACCAGCTATTGTTTGGGGAGTTTTTTAAAAAACTTTGGGGGGGTCGGGGGGGGGTTGGGCCCTAAAAAGCCGGGGTAGGGGTTTGTTTCAGTTTTTAAAAACCCACCGGGTTGTTAAGGGTGTGTTTTCCTAAAAAAACCCTTTTTTTTGGGGAAGATTGGAGGTTTTCATTTTTTTAAAAAATTTACTGTGGAGAAAATTTGAAATTATTGGTTTTTGGGTATTTTTGAAAAATGTTCCCGGGCAGTTTTAGAGGATTGGTTTAGGAGGGGGTGGTTACCCCCAAAGGGTTTTTTAAAGGGGAGGAGAGGTTTAATAAGGTTTTAAAAGGAAAGTAGAAGAGGTTTTAAGTTTCAGCATTTGAAGGGAAAAAGGGTTTTTGGGGGTAGGCATTTAAGGGGAGGAGAGTTTTGGGGGGCCAAAGGAAGGGGAGAAGACGTTTTAAATCAGTTTTAAGAATTGAGGAAGTTTTTGGGGGGTCCTTTTTTAACAGAAGTAAAAGGGATTTTTTAATATTTTTTTAAGGGCATTTGAAGTGGGGTCATTTTTTAAAGAAGTGAAGGAAATTTGGAGGGGGTTTGTAAGCCCAGTTTGAAGGGAAAATTTTGGTTTTTTTTAAAAGCAGAAAGTAAAAAGGGTTTGAAGGGAAGGGGAACCCAACATTGGGGAAATTGGCAGTTTAAAATTTTAATTTGTCTTTAAAAGTAAAATAAAACAGTTTAATGGGGGTAACTTTTAAGAAAATGAAGCTTTTTGGGTTTTTAATGAAGAAAAAAATTTAAACGGAAATAAAGCAGGGGGGGAAGTGGGAATGAGCCCTTAAAGGGGGAAGGAAGGTTTGGTGGGGTGGCCGTTTTGGGGGAGATGGACAGTTTTTTGGGGTTGGGGTTTGGGGGAAAAAAGGGGGGTTTTGGGGACGTTTATGGGGGTTTAACATTTAATTTCCCGAATTTGGGTTTAAAGGAAGGAAAAACCATTTGGGGGTGGGTTTAAAAAAAATTTTAAATTTAATGGGTTTTGGGTTCTGTGATCCCTGAAATAAAAAAACAAAAGGGGGCCAGAAAGGAAAAAACCCTTAAAAGGAAATTCCCCCCTGGAGAAGATTGGGGGGAAAAGAACCCCAGAAGAAATTCGAGGGGAATTTTTTTTTTTTGTTGGGGTTCCTTTTTCCTATTCTTTTTTTTGGTTTTCCCCTTTTTTGGGGCAATTTTCCCGTTTTTTGGAAATTTTTTCACTTTTTCAAAGTTAATGTTTCTTTATTTTGTTTTTTTTGGAAAAAATTTTTAAATTTTTTTCACAAAAGGGTTTTTTTTAAAAAGGGGAAAATGTTTCGTTTTCAACATTTTAACTGTCAAGGTTTTTTCCCTCTCTTTTTAAAATTTATGTCATTGCGTTTTGAGATTTAATGGGGAGGGGTTTTTGGGGAAACATCTGCTTTGTGGCTTTTTGTGAAGGCCCGGTTTTTTTGGGTTTTTTTTAAAATTGCTGTTCGTTGTGGGGTTGGGGGGTTTGGGGGGGGTTTCGGGGGGATAAAAGGGGTTGGCTTTTGCGTTTTTTTCGTTTCCCGGCAGGGGGGGGGTGGGGGGGAAAAGGCCCCATTTGCTGGTTAATTTCTTTTTTGTTTTAAAGGCGCATGCCCAGAAACCTTTAATGGGAGGGGGCTTTGAAAAAAATTTCCTCTTTAAAAAAATTTTTTTTTCCCTTGTGGGGGGGAAAAAATTTGGGGGGAACAATTTTGGGGGGGTTTAAAAACCCCAAACCGACATTAAGAAAGCCCTTTTTTTTTGGCGTTTGAGCCTGGATAAAAATTTTAAAAGGGGGGGGTTTGGCGGGTTTTTTGGCCAATTTGGGCCCATCTTTTGTTTTAAATTAAAAATATAATAAGATTTAAATAAAACTTTTAAAATTTTATAAAAAATACAAATGGTTTGAAGGGAGGAAGAAAAAAAGGGGCCGTTTGACCAAGAGGAAGTTTGAAGGGGAAAAAAGAAAAGAGTTTTGGGTTTTTTGGGAAAAAATTTTTTTGGGGTGGGAAAAGTTTGGTGCAAGGGTTTGAAAATTTTTGGATTTTGGAAAAGGAAAAAGGGGGAAAAGGGGGGTTTTTAATTTGGGAAAGATTTTTGGGAAGACGGGGTTTTTAAAGTGGAAAAGGAAACAGTTTTTTGAAAACGGGAAGAAGGGGGGTTTAAAAAACAGAAAAGGAAATTTGGGGGGAAAGAAAACTTTTTTAATTAAAAAACTTTGAAAATTTTGGGGGGGGGTTTGGTGGGGGGAGTTTGGGGGGGGGGTTTTTGGGGAAGTGGGGGGTTTTTTGGGGGGGGGGGGAGGAAAAAATTTTTGGGAATCTGGAAGGGGTTTGGGGGAATGGAAAAGGGCCCAAAATTTTTTTAAAGGGGACAGGTTTTTTGGCTAAAAGGGAAATTAACCTTGTAGTGTTTGGGGTGGGGGGGGAAAAAAGAAAAGGGGAATTTTTTAAAAATCCGGGAAAATGGGGTTCCCCGGGGAGTTATTCTTTTGGGTTTGCCCCCAGAAAAAAATTCGGTTTTGGAAAAATTTTTTTTCCCCTTTTCCTTATCCCTTTTGTGTGTTTTTTTTTGTTTTTTTGTTGTTTTGGGGTTTTTGGTCTTTTTTGTTTTTAAAAAGGGGGGATTTAATTTTAAAAAATTCTTTTTTTCCCCATTTGGTTGGGTTTGGTGGTGGAATCTGAAGTTTTCCTCTTTGGGCCTAAAAATTTTTAAAAGTTTCCCCGTTTTTGTTTTTTTGGGGGAAGGGGAAAAGGGTTTTTTTTTCAAACACTTAATTTAAATTTTTTTTCCATTTTCAAAAATGCCTTATTTAAGGGGGGGGGTTTTCCTTTCTAATTAGATTTTTTACCCTTTGGTTTGGGGGGGTGGGGGGGGGTTGTTTTGGTTTTGCATTTAGGGCTTTTTTTTTGGAGTAATTTAAATTTGGCTTAGGCTTGGTTTTTATTTGGGGTTTTTTTTTACGTTTTTTCCTGGTGTGTTTTGGGGGGGGGGGGGGGGGGGTTGGTTTTGGAAAAGAAAAGTTTGTGGGTTTTTTGGGTGCCCAAGGCTTTTTTGGTTGGGGGCCAGGGGTGGGGTGGGGGGATGGGGGAGGGGTTTGGGGGGATTTTGGGTACAAAAATGGAGTTATTTTTCATTTTTGTTTTAGGGTTTTGTAAACAAAAGGGGATCAGCCCTTTGGGGGAAGGGGGGGGGGTGAAATATTTTGTTATTAAGAAAATTTATTTTTGGGGGGGGGGGGGGGGGGGGGGGGAGGGATGGAATGGGAATTTTGGTTGTTTTTCCCAAAAATTAAGTTACTTTTGTTGGGGGGGAGGGAGGGGTTAGTTTTGGAATGAGGGGACCCCTTAAAATTTCCCTGGGTTAAGTTTCCCTTTGTCGGGGGTTGTGTGGGGTGGGAGGAAAAGAGGGGGAAAATTTTGGAAAATGTTGAAAACTTTCCTTAATAAAAAAATTTTTGTAAAAAAGTTAAATATTTTCATTTGTTTTGCGGTGTTTTGGGGGGGAGGGGGGGGGAAAAGGGGGTAGTTTTTAAAAAACTGCCTTAATTTTTTTTTTCAGGTTAAAACGTATTTTTTGAAAAAATGGTTGTTGGTAAAAAAAGGGCAAAAAAAGGGAAAAGGGAAAAAAAAAAAAAAAAATAAAAAAGATAAAAGGAGGGGGGGGCGTTTTTTTTTGGGGTTTTTGGGGGGGGTTTGGGGGGGGGTTTGGGGGTTTTTTTGGGGGGGGGAAATGGAAAGTATTTTGTCATTTAAAAAATTTTTTAAAAAAGGTGGGGGTTGGGAAAGGGGGGAGGGGGGAAGAGGTTTGGGGGATACAGTGGGGGGTTTTTTTTGAAGGGGTTGAAACGGCCTTTCATTTCTTGGGGTCCATTTTTTTTTGCAGGTTGTGGGTTTTTAGACAAAAATTTTGGAGGGGTTGGGGGTTGGGTTTTGGGGGTTTTTTGGTTTTGGGGGTTGTGTGTTTTTTTTTACCAGTCGGGGGGAAAATTATTTTTTTAAATGGTTCATTTTTTTCTTTTTTATTGTTTTTTCGGGGAAAAACGGGGTGAACCCAAAGAAGGTGAAGATGGGGAAAGAGGTTCAGATCCCTGATGCACCCTTTTTCAGGTAGGGTGTGCACGTGCGGGGTTGGCATGCAGGGGTTTTCCATTTTTTTTTTGTGGGAATATTTTCCCCTTTAAAGAGCTTTTGTTTTAAAACAAAATTTTAAAGGAAACTCTTTTTTTTGGGTGTTTTTTTTTTTTTAATGGGGCTAAATATGTGTTTAACGGGGGAAATTTTGGGTTTATTGTCTATCTGAAAGCTAGCACTGGGCCATTTCAGGGTTTTTAGTGGAGGGGGGAAAAATTCAGTTTGCTGAATGATCAAATGAAAAACAAAACATTGCAAAATTTTTAACCAAATTTGTTACTAGGGGAAAACCTTAAAGTAGATGGTGTTCTCTCAAAAGGAGTTTTTTAAAAAATATTCTTTTTTCATTTTTGTTTTTTCCCTGTTTTCTTTTTTTTCTGGCACCAGGTTTTTGTTACTTAGAAAAGGGGTTTGGGCCAGGATGTCCTTATTATGTTTTGTTTTAAAAGGGGTTTCCCTGTGTTTTTTGTTCTGGAAACCCCAGGGGTGATACTTTGGACACTGGGGGGGAAAGGGGATGTCCTTATGCATTTGGTTTTTGGGCCCATGGGGCATTTTTTTTTATTTTATATTTTTGTACAAAAAATGTTTTTTAAATTTTTTTTTAACCTTTTTTTTAAATAAATCTGGGGGGGGATAATTTAAAGGGGAAAATTGGGGGAGCCCTAGCACCCTGGTTTTTTTTATTTTTTAAAGGAAGGAAATGTTTGGGTTTTTGGGGTTATTAAATGGGTTTTTTTTTTTCAAAGGATGATGTTGGAAAAATTTGGACAAGGGGTTTGGTTTGAAGTTGAAAGTTATTGACCCTTTTTAAAATGAGTGGGGGTTGGACACCCTTGTAGGGCTTTGTGGTTGGTGGGGCCCTGTAAACAGTAGGGAAATTAAAGGAAAAAGGTGTTTGGGATTTAATTTTGTCTTCTGTCGAGAGGAAAGGAAATTTTTGGGTGATTGTAGTTAAAATTTTTTTGTAGACTAAAATGAATTTAAAAAAAGGGGGAATTTTGTGTGGGGAAATTTTTTGGGTTTTCTTTTTCTTTTTTTTTTTAAAAAATTGGGGACTTGGGGGGAGTACGGAAAACCCCCAAAAAGGGGGGGGGAAAGGGGGGTTTTGGGGGGGGGGGAGTAAAGGGAAAGGGAAAAGGAAAGGGGTTTTGCCAAAAAACCCGGAAAGGGAAAAGGAAAAAATTTCCCAAAAAAAAGGTTTTGGGGTTTTAAAAAAAAGGAAAAATTTTTTGGGGCCCCCGGGTTTTCACCCAAAAAGGTTTTTCCCCTGCATTTTAAAGGAAAAAGACTGAAAAAAAACCCCAATGTAAAAAAAACTTTTTAAAAAGACATCCCTTTTTAAAAAAAATCTGTATATAAAAGATTCCCTTTTAAAAAACAAAAGTTTTTAAAAAAAAAAATTTAAAAATTTAAAATTTGGGCCCTTTTTTTAAAAAAAAATTTTTTTTTTTTAAAATTTTATTTTTTTTTAAAATTTTTTTAATGAAAAAGGGCATTTTTTCCTTTTTTGAAATAAAATTTTTTTGGTTTTTTTGGCCCCCCCCCGGGGGGGAAAAAAAACCCCCCCCCACCCCCCCAATTTTTAAAAGCGCCTCCCTTTTTTTTTTTGGGGCCCCCTTTTTGGGGTTGGGGTTTTTTTTTTTAAAGGGGGTTTGGTTTTTTTTTTTTTAAAAGGGGGGGGGGGGGGGGGGGGCTTTTTTTTTTTTTTTTTTTTTTAAAAATTTTTTTTGCAAATTTTGGGGGGAAAATAAAAATTTTTTTTAAAATTTTTTTTTTTTTTTTTTTTAAATTTTTGAAAAATTTTTGGAAAAAAATTTTTTTGGTTTAAAAATTTTTGGAACCTTTTTCCTTCATGTGCATATATATAAAGGGAAAAAAAGCACCCCGGTTTGAAAATTTGCTTTATTTTTCATCCAAAAGAAAAAGCCCCCCGGGCCAAAAAAATTGAGTTCTTGAAAAAAAAGGGGGGGAAAAAAGGGGGGGTTATAAGAATTAACGGGCGTTTTTCCGTTTGGAGATGGGGGGCTTTAAAGCTTAGCCCAGGGATCTATCCCTGTGTGTGGGGGGTTTGTGTTTTGTGTGTGTTTTGGGGTGTGGGGGGGGGGGGAAAGGTGTTTTTGTTTTTGTGTGGGGGGGGGGGTTTTTTTGGGGTTTTTGGGGTGTGTGTTTTTTTTAAATTTTTGGGTTTTTGAAAAAAAAAAAATTTTTAAAAGGGGGGGAAAAAAAGGAGGGGGGGGTTTTTTTAAAATTGTGAGTTTTTTTGTTATTTTTTTTGGGGTTTTTTTCGGGTTTTTTTTTTTTGGGTTTTTTGGGGGGGGTTATGGGGCACCCAAGACATGGAAAAAGACACCCCCATTAAAAACTGCGGGTAACTCCTTAGTAAGTGAAATGTGGTAGGGGTTTTTTTCTTTAAAAAAAAATTTTTTTTTAAAATTTTTTTTAAAAAAAACCCCCTTTTTCCCCCCCCCCCCCCCCCCCCCAAATTCCTGGCAGAGCTTCGGGGTTTCCCCGGGGGGAAAAGATTTTGAAGATGTTTTTTTTCCCCCTTTTAAAGGGGTTTACCCCCCTTTTGGGACTTCTGGGGTTTTTGGGGCGGGTATGTTCATTTTTAAAATAATCACTGAATTTTTGAAAAACCAAAATTTGTTTTTTTTTAATTTTTGTTTAAAAATTTGGGTTTTTTTGGGGGAAAAAGGGGGTTAAAATTTTTTGGAAAAGCCCCAAAACCACAAAATTTTGGATTTTTTTTTTTAAAAAAAAATTTTCCCCCCAAAATTTTTTCCAAAACGGGGGAAGGGGCCTTTAAAAAGGGGGGGGATGGGGGTCAAGTTCCCCCTTTTTAAAAATTTAAAAAATTGTTTAAAACCCAAATTAAAAAAACCACTTTTCTCCTTGGGTTTTTAAAAAAATAAAGGAAAAATTTTTTGGGTTTCCCCTTTTTTTTTTTTGGGGGCTTTTTAAAAAAAATTAAAAATCCTTTAAATTTAAAAAACCCCCCTTTTAAAGGAAAAAGGGTTAAACCTTTTTTCCAATTTTTTGGTTTTTAAACCCCAAAAAAAAAAAACCCCAAAAAAAGGGGGGTTGGGGTTAAAAAAAATTTTTAAAATTAAAAAATTGTAAAAAATTTTTCCAATTTTTCCCCTGTTTTTTTTAAAAATTTTCTTTTTTTTCCCCTTTTCGTTGCAAAATTGTAACTTGTCAAAAAATTAAAAAAATTGGTGGAGCATTTTTTATACAGGGGGGGAAATTAAGGCACGGGGAAAGGGGTCGGGCATTGGGGTTAAATTTGGAAAAATTTTAAATACCCCCCCCTTTTGTTTCCCCCAGATGTCGTCACGACTTAGGGCCCATTGGGATTGAAGTCAGTTTTAACCCCGGTTTATTCCTCATTTTGCATTATTAAAAAATCTTGGTATGCAGTTAACACTTTGAATAAAAAATTTTTACAGTTCTAAAGTTTCAGTTTTATTTCCCCGTTAGGTCAAGGGTCTAAAAAAAAAACCCCCGGAAATGTTTGGCGGAATGCAGTTTGTAAAGGGGCAATTAAAATAAAAAAGGAAATATGAAATAAGCACGGGAAAACCCTATAAGTTGCAAAAACTTTTTAACCAAAAAAAAATGGAACGAAGTTACGGAACTAAAAGACATAGGGTCCCCTTTTTGTTATCAAACCGTAAAATGGCAACTTTTGGAAAAAAAATAAAAAAAACGGAATGCTTTCCCCCGATTACCCCTAACAAAATCAAAAGGTTTCCAAACAATTTTAAAAAAACAAACAAAAAAAAAAAAGTTATCTGGGTTTAAAACATTTATCTTCAAGCTTAAAAAAAAAACCCCCGTAAAAGGGAAGAAAATGGGCGACCCCCAAAGAGTTTTTGCCCAAAAATCATTACTTTTATCCCTTTAAAAAATGAAAAAAGGAGCGTTATATTATCGTCAAAAAAATCTTCATTGGGTTTTTATGATTTTTGAATGACATGTTTAAATCTCCCCGAAACTGGATTCCTTTTTTAGGATAATACATTTTTTTTTCCAAAATTTTGGTTTTAATTTTTATTTCCCAAAATTTTGGAGAAATAAATTGGGGCCAATATGAAGGAAAGACCTAAAATTAATTTACGACTTTTTGTTTGAAAACCCATCCCCAAAATAATGGAAAAAAATTGTGTTAAAAAGATTAGTTAACTTGTGTTGAAAAAACACATACGTAAAAAAAACAGGCTTAAAAAGGAAAAATTGCAAAAAAAATCCTTACTTTTTTTTTACTTTAAAAAAGCTTAGAAAAAGAAAGGGCATGCGAAATTTTTTGTAAAAAAACAAAAACAAAAATTGCTGTGGGGCAATGTTATGAAAAAAAAATTTGATTAAAAAAAAGGAGCATGTTTCTGACACAGTTCATCCCAACAAACGTTTCTCAAAATTTTAAAACGAACATGTTGATCCCCCGGGGAGTTGACACAGTTTGTTAAAAATTTAGACAATCTGCTTAGCCCCCCCCCCCCCCTTTAAAAAAAAACAAAAAAAAAACATATTTTAAAAATGTAAGTTCTATAACCCTTTATTAGCTTTTTAAAATTTTCATCTTTTTTAAAAATTTTTTGACTTCAGTTCCAAGTTGGAAAAAGTGGTTCAGACTTTCACAAGTTTTCAGCACCAAAAAAAATGAAATGGAATTTTTTTTTAAAGATAAAAAAAAAAAAAATAAAAGTACTAAAAATTTTTCCCCATTGCATGCTTTTTGCGAAACGTTGTTAAAAAGTGCGTCGAGGCACTTTGTCCCCGATTGGAACTGAAGTTGGGAAGTTGAAAAAAATATGAGGAGCTTTAAAACAAAAGTATCATTTTTTTTGAATTAAAAAATTTATTAAATATGTTTTTTGTTTTTTACAGGGGGGGGCCTAACGCATTCCTGAATTTACGACGAACGTGTTTTTGGGAAAAAACTGTTTTAAACAGCATGAAAATATGGGTGGGAATTGTATTAAATTTTTTGCCTCTACAGAGGGGTTTAACCCCAAGGGGTTGTGGTGGCACCAATTTTTTTTTAATATATTTTACAAAGATCTCTCCTAAACATGTTTAAATAAAAAGCTTGCTCTTTTGCAGATAATGTATGGGGATGAATGTAAAAATTAAAATGCCCCCCCAAACCTTTTAAAACATAAAGAAAATTTTCCAAACAACTTGACAAAATAAATAAATAATTTTAGAAAAGGGGTTTCATTTCGCCAATAAAAACATATTGATCATTTAAAAGGGTATTAATCCCAATGTTTCCCAGAAAATAAATTTTTAAATATCAGCCACTGAAAAAAAACCTTGGGGGGTTTTCAGATTTTACAGGGAAAAACCCCCCAGGCTGAAAGTGGGGCCAGGTGTTTGAAAGAAATTCGGGGTAATTTTTTTTTTTTTTTAAACACTTTTCGCATCTCTTTTTTCTTATTTTTCCATGAAGAAAACATTTTATTTTAATATACAAACTAAAAAATTTTGAAAACAAAAGATTCCTTTTGAAGGGATTAAAATTTTTGGTTTAAAGAAAAGGCCTTTTTTCAATTTGGATTGGGGTGGGGTGGGGGGGGGAAGGTGAAAAATCTAAAAAAAAAAAATTTCTTCAAAAAAAATGTTTTTAGCCCTGTAGTGATTAAAAAATTTTTATTTTGTCAAAAAATTTTTAAAGAAATTAGCCCCTTCCTAAACTAAAAAAAACCCCCCCTAAAAAAAACCCCAGTACACCAAAATTAAAAAAAAAACCCTTTAAAAAATTTGGCAGTACCCTAAAATAAAATAAAAACCTAAAAAACACTTGCAGTACACCAAAACTAAAAAAAACCCTAAAAAAACTGCATTTTCCCCTAAGCTAAAAAAACCCCTTTAAACCGGGCTCAAACCTAGACTTTTAAAAAAGTAAAAATCTATAAAATTGCAGTCCCATTAAAACTAAAACCCTTAAAAAACCCCACTACATTTTAATCTACTAAAATCAAAGCAATAAACCTGCAAAAACCCAAAAAAAAAATTTAAAAAAAACCCCTGCACTTCCCCTAAAACAACAAAAACAAAAAAAGAAAACCTGCACTTACCAAAACGACAAAAAAAAAACACATTGCACTTCCCCTTAAACGATTTTAAAATAAAATTGCCTGCATTCCCCTACCCCTACGGGTAAAAAGGAAAGGGGTTTTTTCATAACTAGGGGTTTGTGGGGGAAAGGAGGCGTGGGAGAATATTGGGGGGGCAAGCCGCCATTCCTCCCCATCTCCTCTCCCTCGTGCTTTACCTTTCCTGACCCAAAAAGAGGGCAGGTACCCTTTACAGGGGGGGGGGAATGTATTTAACCCAAAGGGTTTAATTTAAAAGGTCACCCACCAACGGGGAAACCACGTTATGCGGTTTAAAGGGATTGGGGGGGGAAAGCAATTGCTTGACCACTAAGTATCCCCCCCACTTTTTACTACAAAAAAAAAATTTAAACCCTGAATTTGCCAAATTACTAAAAAAAACCCGGCATTTACCCCTTAAACAATTTAAAATTTTAAAACCTACAAAACTGCTTTTTACCCCTTTATAAAAAAAAAATTAATGCATACATAATTTTTTTTTTTAAACCCATAAAAAAAAATTTCCACCTAAACTAGTTTATTTTTTTTTTTTAAAATAGAACGGGTGATCAATACCGATAATTTTTTAACCCCAAAATTTTTTAAATTTTTCCCCAAAAAAATTCAATTTTTTAAAAAAAAAAAAAAAAACCCCCAAAAAAAAAAAATTTTTGTGGGGGAAATTCCCAAAAAATTTTTTTTTAATGGGGGCCCCCCCCTTTTTTTTTTCCCCCCTTTTTTAAAAAAAAAAAAATTTTTTTTTTTTGGGTTTTTTCCCCGGGGCATTTGTTATTGTTACTTTTTAAAAAAAGTTGTAAATTTTTTAAAATTTTTTTTTTTTTAAAAAAAATTTTTTTTGGGGGTTTTTTTTTTTTTTTTTTTTGGGGGGGGGTTTTTTTTTTTTTTTTTTTTTTTTTTTTTTGGGGGGGGGGGGGGGGGTTTTTTTGTTTGTTTGTTTTTTTTTTTCCAAAAAAAAAACAAAAAATTAAAAAAAAAAAAAAACCAAAAAAAAAAACTAAAAAAAAAAAAAAAAAAAAAATTTTAAAATTTTAAAAAAAAAAAAAAAAAAACCCCCCAAAAAATTTTTAAAAAAAAAATTCCCAACCCCCTTTCTAATAAAAAAAAAAAAAAAAAAAAAACCCCTAAAAAATTTTTTTAAAAAAAAAAAAAAAAAAAAACAAAAAAAAACCAAAAAAAATTCAAACCCAAAAAATTAAAAATTTTTAAAAAATTTTTTTAAAAAAAAATATAAAACCCCAAAAAAACCCCCAAAAAAAAAAATTTTTTTTTTAAAAAAGAAAAAAAAAAACCCCAAAACCAAAATTTAATTAAAAAAAAAAACCCCAAAAACCCCCCAAATAAAAAAAAAAAAATTTTTAAAAAAAAAAAAAAAAAAAATTAAAAAAAACCCCCCCCCCAAAAAAAACCCAAAAGGGAAAAAACCCTAAATTTCACTAAATTTTTTTTAAAAAAAAAAAAAAAAAATTTAAAGGTGGAAAAAAAATTTTAAAAAAAATTCACCCTTTTTTTCATAAAATTTTCCCCTTTTTTTCCCCCCTAAAAAAAACCAAAAAAATTTTAAAATTAAAAAAAAATTTAAAAAAAAACAAAAAAATGAAAACCCCCAAAAATGCAAAAATTTTAAAAAAAATTAAAAAAACCCAAAAAAAACCCCCAAAAAAAAAAAAACCCAAAAAAAAACTTAAAAAAATCTAAAAAAAAAACCCCAAAAAATTTTTCCCCAAAAAAAATTTTTTTTTAAAAAAAAAAACCCAAAAAAAATTCCCCCAAAAAAAAAAAAAAAAAAACCTAAAAAAAATTTTAAAAAAAAAACTTTTTTTAAAATTTTTATTTTAAAAAAAAAAAAATTAAAAAAAAACCCAAAATTTTTCCCCCCTTTTTAAAAAAAAAAAAACTTAAAACCCAAAAAGAAAAATTTTTAAAAAAAATTAAAAACCAAAAAAACCAAAAAAAAACCCAAAATAAAAAAAAAAATTTTAAAAAAAAACCCCCCCCAAAAAAAAAAAAAAATTTTTTAAAAATTTCCCCCAAAAATTTTTTTAAAAAAAAAAAAAAAAATTTTTTTAAAAAAAATTTTTTTTTAAAAAAAAAAAACCCCCAAAAAAAGGTTTTTGGGCCCTTTTTTTTTTTGGGAAAAATTTGGGTTTTTTAAAAATTTTTTTTTTTTTTGGGGGGGGAAAAAAAGGAAAAAAAAAAATTTTTTTTTTTTTTTTTGGGGAAAAAAAACCAAAATAAAATTTTTTAAAAAAATTTTGGGCCCCCAAAAAAAACCGGAAAAAAAAAAAAATTTTAATTTAAATTTTTTCCCGGAAAAAAAAAAATTTTTTTTTTGGGAAAATTTTTTTTAAAAAAAAAAAAAGCAAAAAAATTTTTTTTTTTTTGGGGGTTTTTTTGGGGGGGGAAAAAAAAAAACCAAAAAAAAAGGGGGCCCCCAAAAAACCCCAAAAAACCCCCCCCTTTAAAATTTTTTTGGGAAAAAAAAAACCCCCCAAAAAAAAAAACCCCCGGGGGGGGGGGAAAAAAACCCCCCCCAAAAAAAAAAACCCCCCCCAAAAAAAAAAAAAAAAAAAAAACCCAAAAAGCCTTTTTTAAAAAAACCCAAAAAAACCAAAAAAAAAACCCCAAAAAAAAATTTAAAAAAAACCCCAAAAAAAAAATTTGGAAAAAAAAAATTCCCAAAAAAAACCTTATTTTTTAATTTTTTTTTAAAAATTTTTTATAAGGGGAAAAGGAAAAAAAATTCCTTTTTTTTTTTTTTTTTTTTTTTTTTGGGGGGAAAAAAAAAAAAAAGGGCTTTTTTTTCCCCCCCCTTTTCGGTTTTTGGGGGGTTTTTTTTTGGGGGGTTTTTAAAAAAAAGGGGGGGGGGTTTTTGTTTTGGGGGGTTTTTTCCCCCGGGGCCGGTTTTTTTGGGAAAATTTTTTAAAAAAACCCCCCCCTTTTTTGGGGAAAAAAAAATTTTGGGAAAGGGTTTAAAACCCCCCAAAAAATTTTACTTTTCCCCCCCAAAAAAAAAAAAAAAAAAATGCTTTTAAAAAAAAAAAATTAAAACCCTTTTAATTCCCCAAAAAAAAAAAAAAAAAATTTTTTAATTTTTAAAAAAAAATTTTTTTAAAAACCCCTTTAAAAAAAAATTTAAAAAAAAAAATTTTAAAAAATTTCTAAAAAAATTTTAAAACCCTCCTTAAATTTCTAAAAAATTTCCAAAAAACCCCCCAAAAAAAAAAAAAAAAAAAAAACCCCAAAAACCCCCCTTTTTAAAAAAATTTTTAAAAAAATTTAAAAAAAAAAGGGGGAATTTTTTAAAAAAAAAAAAAAATCTAAATTCCCCCCCTTTTTAAAAACCCCTTTTTCCCCCCCTTTTTTTTAAAAAAAAAAAATTTTTGTTAAGGGGAAAAAACCTTTTAAAAAAAAAAAAATTTCCCAAAAAAATTTCCCTTTTCCGGAAAAAACCCTTTTTTTCCCTTTTTTTTTTTTTTTTAAAAAAATTTTTTTTTTTTAAAACCCTTTGGGAAAAATTTAAAAAAATTTTTTTTTTTTTTTTTTCCCCCTTTTCCCCCCCGTTTTTTTTTAAAAAAAAAAAAAAAAAGGGAAAAAAAAAGGGGGGTTTCCCCCCCCCCCAAAAAAAGGAAAAGAAAAGGGTTTTTTTTTTTTCCCCCCTTTTCCCCCGGGCCCCAAAATTTTTTAAATTTTTTTTTTCCCCCGGGAAAAATTTTTTTTTAAAAAAAAAATTTTTTTTTTTTTTTTTTTTTTTTTTAAAGGGGTTTTTTTGGGGGGGGGGGGGTTTTTTTTTTTAAAAAGGGGGTTTTTTTTTTGGGGGGGGTTTTTTTTATTTTAAAAAAAAAGGTTCCCCAACCCCCCCAAAAAAAACCCCCCCCAAAAAACCCCCCCCCCCCCAAAAAAAACCCAAAAAAAAAAGGGGGGAAAAAAAAAAAAACGGCCCTTTCCCCCCTTTTTTTCCCCCCCCCCAAAAAAAGGCCCCCCCAAAAAAAATTTTTTTAAAAATTTTAAAATTTTTTTGTGTGGGTTTCCCCCAAACCCCCCCCCCAAAAAAAATTTCCGGGGGGAAAATTTTAAAAGGGGAAAATTTAAAAAACCCCAAAAAAAATTTTAAAAATTTTTTTTTAAAAAAAAGGGGCCCCCCCCAAAAAAAAAAAAACAAAAACCCCCCTTGAACCCCCCCCCCCCCCCCCCCCCCCCCCTTTAAAAAAAACCCCCCCCCCCCCCAAAAAACCCCCCCCCCCCTTTTTTTAAAAAAAACCACCCAAAAAAAAAAATTTTTTAAAAAATTTTTCCCCGGAAAAAACCAACCCCCCAAGGGAAAAAATTTTTTTTTTTTAAATTTTTTTTAAAAAAAATTTTTTTTTTTTTTTAAATTTTTAAAAATTTTTTTAAAAAAAAAAAAATTTTTTTTGGGTTTTTTGGGGGGGGTAAAAAAAATTTTCCAAAGGAAAAACCCCGGGGGAAAAAAAAAAAAAAATTAAAAAAAA